>JANTPZ010148044.1:0-11966 GCA_025593235.1 Vachellia pachyceras | reverse complement strand
CTAGGATATTTATAGAGGAAGGATAATAACTGACTCGATCTAATTCCTTCCATGACCCCACTAACCCATAACTATCCCACTAACTCCTACGTGCATAACTAACACACCCATTACATAATTAATAAATAATTGAACAAATACATAAGTAACTAAATAATTAAATAAAGACTTGATCAAACAACTAACTCCCTATTTTTAGGATCATAAACAACTAACTCCCTATTCCTAGGATCCTAAACAACTAACTCCCTATTCCTAGGATCCTAAACAACTAACTCTCTATTCCTAGGATCCTATCATTGCAGCTAGCTAGAAAATAGATACAGATAATTTTTTTAAAGCTAATCACCTCATTTTTTTACTATCAAATAGGAAGAGAGTTGCTCAACAAGAGGAAAAAAGCAGCCTCCTAAAATAAACAAAAAAAAACTGGAAAATGGTAAACAGGAAGAGAAACATGAAGATGATGGTTAAAAAAAATTATTTTAAAATGTTCAAGCCAATGAGTATCTCTTTATACTTAACAGAAGAGACTTAAAAGGTGAATACTAGGCAAATTGGCCTTCAGCATGACATCATGTTTTCGCACAGCAACAGTCCTTTCAAAAATGCAGTAGACATTGACTCCACAAACAGTTATAAAAGAAAATAAATATCTTCATATTTCCCTCATATTTGAATTGCATTATTTTAATAGTAAACTTGAATTGGAAAAAAAATGAATAATCTAGCACATACCAAACTGCAAGACTTGTATCAGAGCAATTTATTGAAGCCCCCACAGATGGGAGGAGGGTGGGGGAAATAGCATAGAAAAACAAAGAGTACTCAAGGAGATCTTATTATAAACTTACAAAACTAACATCACTTTGTTCAGTTATAGAGAACATTTCTAGTACACACATAACTCTCTGCATACAACATAGAGAGTGGTGTAAGTTGTATTTGAAAATATCTAAGCTTAACCTTGAATTGTTCAGGAAGTTTTTTGTTGCGTAATCATAATATTGTAAATGACAGAGTAGAGAGTTATAAGAAGTTAGTTAGAGAATATTAGAAGGGACCATTAGAATTAGTGCCTATACATAAAGAAGACATAATCATAGTTCTCATTTCTTTCTTTCCTCTGGTAAATGCTCATCTTTAATAGATAAGTGAACCATTTTACTCTCACATAGTCTTTTTCTGAGATAAATTTCTTATAACTGATCACATTGAGTAACAATTTTAACTTCCAACCAAGACATACATATATTAGGAAAGAAAATGTTAAAACTCCTAACTTGATTCTGGACCACTTGAGATGCTGTTCTATAGTGGTCACGAATCAATCTTCCTGGCTCTCCTGCACATCAAAGTTACTATATGGTGTGATCTGATAAGATTTACAAGAAGCAGTGCCTTAGAACAAATCACAGGGAAAGGTATATCCATGTATACATATCTGGTCTGAGAAAAACCATACAGGCACGTAAATGGGGATGAGACTTTAAAAAAACAAGGAAAAAAAAATACAGAGGTGCATAGCTAAGTTACAGTTCAAAATTGGTAAAATCTTGCAAGAAAAAGAAACGGTTAAAACAATTTTTGGAGAGTAAAATTAATCATTTTCTAAACAGTTTATAGGGTTAAGGAACAAAAACATAGCATGAACTTTTATCACAAGAATGTTCAGCACCATATACTTTTCTGAGGTGAAAAAAAAAACCTTGAACATTCAAAACAGGAGCAAAAATGCTATAATGTTAAATATAACACAACATTATTACTTTTTGTTGTGGGGCCCACACTATTGTTGCATATGCATATGTGAAGATCTTAGCTTATATTTAATAGTCCTGACATTTTTGTTCATATTTTAAATGTTTAAAGGTAATTTTGCACCTCGGAAAAGTATATGGTGCATAATGCTCTTTTGGTAAAAGATAACAGGTATTTTTGAACGTTGACCCTAGTTTATATGTGAGACATAACAATCACCAGCTAGTTGAAAACAGGCATTCCTTTGTTTAGTGTTGCTATTTTTATTGCGTTGAAACAACAACATTGATGAAGTAATCCAATTCCAACTTACCCGCTCTTTCTGACTCTAATTCCCCAGCAGACATTATTACAGGTTCAACTCCCAGTGCCTGAAATATGAGTTCTGTTTGAAATGATTTTCCCTGCCCTTTTCCTCCCCAAATACCTGAAAAGTGAAATTACAAGTGAATTTTCAAGCCATCTGAATGAAAACGTACCGTTACATATTCAGAGGATACTGAAGAACTCCTTGTCATTGTTTAATTTCTTTTAGCCAGATTAAATTTGGTTACTCAATGTGTATTGATATTAGATTAAAAATATCAGGGTAGAGGTTTTCACTGTCAATATCAACATCTCTTTCTATTAGAAACTAGAAAGATCAACTTCTAACATAACAGGTATCATGAAAACAAAAAATAAGTGTTCATCCCAGAAAAAGATATATTAATGCCTAATTACAATGCTTTTTCTTTCTTCAGGGTTCAACATACACTTAAAGGATTAGTTTGCTCTTAGTTTATACCTAGGATCAACGGAACCTTAGTCTTGAGGATATGAGCAAGGTAGTTCTTCACAATGTGGCATACTGCATTTCACAGATCAATTTACAAGACCACACACCTATTAGTAAGATATCAAAATTTAAAATTAAATGGTAGATGACATTATCAAAATCTATTAGCAGAATTGAATAGTTGTAACTGCATTAAGGACCTATAGCCCTGATATAACCATTAATAAGCAAGCAATAATGTGAGTTATAATTGATAGAGACAACATTAGAGAAAGAATTTGACTAATATGACAACCACTTCTATAAAATGGAAAAAAGAAATCACTTTTACCAAGCCCTGTTATTTCTTGAAATTGATTCACCACAATTTCTTTGCAATAGCCCGTTTCCAGAGAACTTACCAACTTTATCCTGTCAAAGAGAGTTAAATGACTTGAAGAATTAAAGTGTAAAGAAAGAAAGAAACAAATGAACGAACGAAGAATGTGAAGACTAAGTTTACATGGCTATGATGGATATAGATGTTAACAAAAACATAAGGAATGATATTCACATCACAGGAGTCTGCAACCACCCAAACAAGGCAAATGTTATCATCTCATTCTTTCTTTCTTTGTTTTTTTTTTTGGGAGGGAGGGGGGTTTAACAAGCAATAGATTGATGCTCATGTAATGCAGGTAAGACAATGGTGAAAATATCAGTTATCCAAAGGAACACGAGGAATTTGGATGCAATGCATAATAAAATTCTATTAATACAAGATAAATATGAATATTTTGTTTGCTAGTTATATGTATCGTCCAATTGGAGACAACCATGTTAGAGGCTTAGGTGTGCACCTCTCCCCATGGGATTCGAACCTTTATCTGCCAAAATATGAATTTTTTAATATACCACATCTATCTAGCAATCAATGTGTTACTACTATATCCCATATTGTCATGGAGCATCAATCTCAGTAAAGACTGCATAAAATCAAACATCTTCTGATAAGACCCTTCTTTTGTCCAATTTGAATGGGAAAAATGGCAGAATATTGGAAAGGTTATTTTCTTACCATGAAGAATGGAGCGATGTAATAATCCCCTTGGAGGTATTCAAATGACCTTGTCACTTTTTGACGATAATCAAACACAATGTCCGCTACACGAAGAAGGGAAAAATAAGAAATTACGAGGTGAAAAAAAAGGTAGAAGTGAACGTATCAAGAGGTAAATCTAAAGAGCAGTTATTACAATCTTTGCCGAGAAAATTCCCAGCAAAAAGGTCATCGATGACGCCTGCCCTTTGGCCAACAGCTATGTTCATATTATCAGCCTCTTGGCCGAGACGATTGAGATAGTCTCTGCCTTCGGCGTCTTTGGCTTCCCACGACGACTGATTAGAGAGCTTCTTTTTCTTGACCTCGTCTCCGCCATTTTGACTAGCGCAACGGACAGAAAATGGGGATGAAGTGAAATTGGGGGAAGCGGGGCAAGAGGACTTGAGAAGAGATACAGATGAGAACTTGGAGAATTGAGAGGCAGAGCAACAGATTGAAGCCATTGAAGGATTTGCTTTTGACGACGCTTAGCTCTCTGGTTTGATTGATACAGTTGGTTTTCTGGACCGTTGCGCGCCACAAAATGACGCTCATGCTTTTGTCGTTTAATCCAACTTGTCTATTTACATTCCGCCCAATAATATAGTATAATAAAAAGGGAAATTACATTTAGGTCCCAAATACAAAAATTAATGAATAAAAAATTTTAAAGATTCATAAAATTATCATAAGATCCCAGAAGTAGCTATTAAAGTTGTCATTAACAATCTTATCAACTTTCATTAATAACCTCAGCAGTTACTCTTGGAACCTTAGGGTAATTTTAAGAATATTTGGAACATTTTATTTATTAATTTTTCTATTTAGAACTTAATTATGAATTTCCCTAATAAAAATGAAGTTTAGGGTATGCTTCAAGTTTTTTAGACCAGTATTTAAGGATTAAAAGGGGAAAAAACTAGCAAGATATGAATATGAGACTGTTGGTCACCATACACGTAAAAGAGGTTTGAGCAATTTTATTTTCAAATTTGTAAAGATTAGGGCATAAGCCTCTTATAATAGATATAACACAATGGTATTGTGATAATTAATATCATTAATCAGGAAATTATATTGATCACAGCTTACGTTAATCTGTTTAAGAAAATCCCAAAAACCCATTTGAAAAATTGTCTTCTCCAAAATTATCCCACACATTATGGATTATTGATAAAATATACTGTTTTACTAATACTAACTACACCTAAGGTGGAGAAAGTATAACACAGTATGATTCAAAAAGAAGTGTTGTTGGAACTGATTCAACTTATTGGTGATAATTTGCTCTTCTATTAGAAAACTAAGAACATCAACACTTGGTTTTGAAAACTCCTAAAAATATTTAAATAGGTGTTTTTAAGCAATTTTAGAGAAAAAAAATTTCTCACATACTTGCACTGCACAAATTTAATAAAACGGGCTGCAATTTCACAGCTGTACCTGCACCGGTAGGCTGGCCCATCAACCTGCTGAAAAATATTTTTTATAAAATAAATCGTTTTTTATTTTTACCTGCTGTCAACCTGCCGAAAGATTGCATAATTACATGATTTTCTTTCCATTCTTATCAATAAGTGTTCAATAATTTCTTAAAAATAGGATTTAATATTACTTTTTCTAATTAAAAATATTGAGATAAAAAAACAAAAAAAATATAACATACATATATTTTTTTTAAAAAAAATAAAAAACGGGTTAGGCGAGTTGCCCATCAACCCACGGGTTAGGGTGGCGAGCTGGAATCAGCTTCAACCCGCCATCTAGAGGTGGGATCCAACCCCTTTTCCCACTTCTACTATTGCCTACTGTTATCAACCTCAACCTCAAATAAACACCAAATACTTCACTTAAAGGCAATACGAGATCAAACAATATGTGGAAATTAAAATGGATAAAACAACAAAAAGTGTGGGTATTCCAGCTTAATCAGTAGTTTGGTGTTCAAACGTTGAGCATGCTTGGGTAATAATTAGTCGAAGTTGGCAAGATTTCTTTTATTCCCATGAATTTGGACTAACCGGTGACTAGTAACCCCTGATAATGGAAAAATCCAAAAAGTATAATGGAAACATTAGTTATGGGAAAAAAAACATTGGATATTTGGTCTATAGATTATAAGAGTTTTGAACATAAACTCTTAAGCAACATTAGAAACAGATGAGATGTAAAACATCAAACATCAATCTGATAGATTGACATATAGCGGCATATGTCCATCATGAAACATGACATTATTGTATAATCTAATCCCTCTGGCAGCATACATGAGTAGAAGACCATTTTTCTCCACATCCATAGCAAAACTCGCACTGGCACCTGCAAAAATGAAATTATACATTCGACTCACCAATACATAAATATCAAGAGGAAAAGAAAAATGAACACTCTCATCATGTTACTCTTATTCTTTCATATGGGATCAGCGACATATATCACACGATGACGTCATTATGAATTATTGTAGACCATGCACCTTAATAGATTTGATCTCTCTGTAACCTCTTGACAAAAAAGATTCTTATAAACAAACAGGATTGATTGAGTATGAAGAAGTTAGAAAACTGACCTGCAAATGATGTGCAAGCATCCTTCTATCCTCTCCACATAGAACCTACAATCGGGACACCTTTTCCATTTCTTCTCTTTAGCAAACTCCATCGCGATCAGATCTTCTCTCTGTCTCTCGTTTTCATTCAGATTCTGATATTCTTCACATTCAATTCCAGGATGCCATGGCACTTTACACTTTGCACAGAACAGTCTGTGGCAAACAGGACACTCTGCTTCCCTTACAGCTTGTTGAACTACTTCTTCATCCTCAACCAGCAACATAGCTGAACAATCCTTAAAAGGGCAGTAAATTTTTGTGGATGCCAGAAACATAGCCTCACACAGAGCTTGTTCCCACCTCTCAAGCAAGTCCTTGGGAAGCCATGGACGACAAGCATCAAGCTCAAGAACACTTTTACAATCCAAACCAGGACAAGGAACCACTGTTATACTATCCTGGATTTTTGTGGCCACTTGCTTTGCGACACAATCATAACAGAACGAGTGTCGGCATTTCTGGTTCGTGAACATCTGGGAGTCCCCTCTGGTTTCTGCACAGATTTCGCAGATTACTTGCAAGGATAATTCACAAGTTTCAGTCGCGTGTTTCAAGCTCTCACTTTCTGGGGTAGGGGAGGTGGCAGCCATTTTGAAAAGAGGAGAAGAGGATGATGACGAAGGATCATCTTTGGGCTTTTGGGGAGTGATACTAGAGGGATAGAGGGTTTCCTGAACCTGCAAGCGTTCATCATCGGTGAATGGGGTGTTATCATCGTCGTCGCCGCCATCGTTAAACAGAACTGAGAGGAAAGAATCACCGAGGTAGAGAAGATCGGGGTCGGAGGAGGATTGAGGCATTTTCGAATTGGATTGCGGGAAGAAGGCGGAGGATTGAGCTGGCTGTGCGTGCGTGTGTTTATAATGCAAATGCTGCGTTCTTGGCGAAGTTACTTCGCAAACACGGCTTGGGTAGCCAATTCACTGCTTCTACCTTCTTGCGAAAGGATTCTTCCCAAAAAAAAAAATTCTATAGTAAAGTACCACTAAAATTGTAATTAATTCGAAAAATCAAATTCTGAAATATGAATTTAAAATTATGAAATTACTTATAATTAAACCTTTTATATTTAAAATTAAAAACAACTAAAACTAAAATTAAGGTCACCCACAATTCATGTGAGTCTTTTTTGTTAATTTTTAATTTCACTAACTTCCATATTCATATAGTCAATATATAATCTCGTTAATCAATATGACACCAACCTATGTGATTTAAATTATCAATATTGATATCAATTAAAGTCTTTTTAATAAAAAAATAAAAATTAGATTCATTCCATATCTTTTTGTAATATAATAGATTAATTAATATTCTTAATTTTATTAACATTACATTTTTTTAAAATCACTTAAATTTCTTGTAAATAAAAATAAATCATGTAAAAATTTTTGAACTATTTTAAGTTGCATAAATTTTGTTAGAATAGGATTTGATCAAGAGGGGGTGAATTGGTTATATTAAAAATTCTAATACTTTAAAATCACAAAACTGAAAACAAAGTCACCAAGAGTGTAGAGAGATGATGAACACAGAGATTTATCTTGGTTTAGTCCTTGACCTACGTCCAGTCATTAGAGCACCTCTTAGATTTCCAAATCCACTATCAGCAATGAATTATGGCTTCACCAGCTTGTACAATTTGGGAATTCACTCCCCCTTTCTCTTTTCACTAAAACAGAGTGACACACTCTCTGTTTCTATCTCACTTTGGGCCCAGTAAACTCAAGGTCCCGTCTTTGAGTTTATCACAGATTTACAAAATGATTTTTGCCAAAGAATTCTCTCTCAAAAGAGTGGATGGCTAATAATGAAGCACAGAATGAGATATTGAAGAAATACAGAGAATGAAATAAATAGCGTTGAATGCTCAGAGCATTCGTTGTCATTCTCTGTATTGAATGCTTCTCTTTTTATAGTTGAGAGTTGATGAAGTGTCCATTAGACTCCATTAATATCTGTTACTCTCAACAACGATCATCTGAATCTTCATTAATGGCATTTAATGCTGCTCAGTCAAACAACGGCGAAGTTTGCAGATGAATGTTAATGTCTTCAAGTTTCAGACCTTGCATGTGCTTTATTCTTTGTTTAATGTTTCAGACTCCTGCATTTATGAGCGCAAACAATATTCAAAATGTTGTTACACAGATAAGGAAAGTAGGTGTGTAGAGTAGATAAAGTGCGTTAGTAATAAAGCTGTCAGAAAAGTAATGCTCGAGCATAACTATAGTATTGCTTGATAAATTTTAAAGAGAAGTTTAATGCTTTGATGCATTGCTTGAGTATTTTGTGAAAGTGTTTGAAAAAGAATTAAATTCTCGAGTGCTGAATCATAGTGCTTGAGTACTGATAATGCTTCTTAAGATTGCTCAACTCTTCTCAGAAACTCTTTTTCGGCCAAATCCCTCCATTATTACACATCATTACATTCATTTACTCCCTCAAATCCTCACTTTTTCCCTTTCGTCGCCGAGACTCCTCACTCCCATTTCTCTCAATTCTTTGCTCCAAGTTTACCATGGCACGCACAAAGTCTACTGCTAGCAAAAGAAAAAGCATTACCTCTCAATCAAAATCAGTCTCACAGCCTCCATCCAAACGTGTAAGGATTGCAGAGCCCTCTGAGGACACCGTGGCCCCTGTTTCTCAAAGATCAAGTGCTGGCCAACCTAAATCCATCCTAAAAGAAAAAGGAAAGGGTCTTTTGATTACATCTTCCCAGCTTGTGCCCTTTGAACATGCTGCCACCAATTCAGAAACAGAAAGTGAAAGTGTTACCCCTGAAGTGGTTGCTACATCATCCAAAGGAAAGGCAAAAGGAAAAGGTAGAGGGAAGAAGAAGGGTATTGAACTTCCAAAGGCACCAGAAGGCTTCAACATCTCCTTGGTATTTATTTCTAAACCCTCTATCTATGAAGAAAAATTGAAGAATAGACCTTTGTGTCCTGCTATTTATGTGGATGTTAAGGAAATTGATAGAATGGGAATTAAGGTATCAGAATTTCTTGAGCACTATAAGCCCCTGATTCAAATTAAGGATAATTTTTGCCCTGAGATAGTTAGAGTCTTTTACAAAAATATGCATTCAACTTCTGTGACAAATGATCCAGGAGAGATTATTTCTTATTCTATGGCTACTAAAATGAGAGGCATAGAAATTTCCATTACTTCTGTGATTTTGAATGGATTCCTTGGCATAAATGACTATGTTGAAACCTTATCTACTTTGACTGATGAAGAAATTTTTGGTTTATTGAGGCCTAGTGAGTCTTTTACTGGCATTCTATCATTTGAACCTTCTACCATGCTACCATTACAAAGAGTTATTCACTACATCTATTCTAGATGTATAGTGAATAAAAGTGGCAATTATACTCACTTTGCTTTCATGGACTATCGTAATATGGCAAGAATAATGAAAAAGGAGAAGAGAAATATATGAGAAATGATATTTGATGAAATGTGGAGGTTTGTGCACTAAGGATCAAAGAGAATGACAGTGCCTTATCCCTGTTTGGTATCCTTCATTCTGAAAAACCTCAAAATTTGGCATATCTTGGATAAAGTGGTTGAGCCAAATCTGTTTGGAGAAGCTCATTTTCATAGAATGAACATAGACATTGAGCACCCACAAGTTCATGCCAAGAGGAAAAAGAGAAGGACCATATATGTTGCTTCTCAGAGACAGGATGAAGCACAATCATCTGCACCACCTCTGAGCCCTTCTACTCCCTCTTTTGCTAATGCTGTTATTCCGCATTACTTGGAGACTGAATTTAGAAGAATGAGTGAGGGATTTGTGGCCACTTTCAGAGCCAACACTAAGGCCTATCTTAAAAGTACATTGCAGGCTGCAGGGGATTACTTCACTGGAAGGACTCTGGATATTGCAGTAACATCCTTATCCAAGGATCTTATTATGTTCAAAGATGCCTTACTGCAGAAATTTGACTACTTGCAGGGTACAGTGGACACATTATAGAGGTCCATGGAAAGGTTGGACAGTAGAGTATCTTCCATAGAACAGTGCTCGAGCATTGGCTGTGTTGTCAGCCAATGCTTGAAGTGTTGTCTGACAGTGCTGTGAAAAACATTCAACACTCGAGCACTGAGTCTTAGTGCTTGAGCATTGGCCATACTTTCAGCCAATGCTTGGAGTGTTGACTGGTAGTACTTTCAGAAATCTCAATGCTCGAGTATTGTAAACCTAATGCTTGAGCATTGGCTCTGCTGTCAGCCAATACTTGCAGTACTTCATTGTAGAATTGTTTGTAAGCCTTGTTTTAGCCTAATGCTCGAGTATTGACTTACAATGCTTGAGCATTGGCAATACTTCCTGCCAATGCTTGAGCATTGGCACTGAGAGTATAGTTTAAAACTTCTTTTCAAAACACAATACTCGAGTATCAACTTCCAATGCTTGAGTATTGATAACACTTCATGTCAATACTTGAAGTATTGTCTGGAAATACTGATTTTTCTTAAGTTCAAAGCATACAATGCTAGAGGATTGAATTCCAATGCTCGAATACTGTCAATACTTTGACAAAAACACTCGAATATTTTCATGAAGCATTGAATCAAAACTCTGCAGCTTAGATTTCAAAACGCATCTTTAATTTCTTAAAATCTTTCTAACACATAACTCATTTTATTTTGTTATCATCAAAACAAGGTATCAACAAATTTTATTTTTACTTTCTAGACTTTTGTAGCTTTTATTAACTTTTCTGTAACATATATAATTGATTATAAAACATATTGCGTTTTATTAAAATTATTTTATTTTTATTTGTAGTTAAAATATGTGTTATTTTAAAAATATAGAATTTTGAAACAACTAAACAAACTACTTTTATTTTTTCATATATATCAACGCAACTCGTAAAAATTGAGATTTTTTTTAATTTTAGATCCTGATATTGATAGATGTGGAAACAAGCCATTGTATATCCCGTACACCTGGAGGTTAACCTATTTGCACATTAAAATTTAAATTCTATTTACATTCTATATACAAATTTATTTTATATAATGTTTTCTCATTCTTGTGGGAAGATATAATAATATTTATATCCAATATATTCTGGCCCAAAAAAAAATATATCCAATGTATAAATTTATATAATATTTTTTGTCATTTCAATTTAGATCATTTATATTTATTTATATAATTCTAGCCTCTTTCTTTTTTGATAAAGAGGAAAGAAGGTTGCAAATACAGAAAATAAACAAAGCTAAACTAAAAACCAAAAAAGAACTACGTGATGTCAGAGGGCAACGATAAATCCTGAATATGTCCTTTTGAACAAAACCTGAAAACCAAATGCGAACGATAACGCGCGTTTGGCCAGAAAATCAGCAATCTCGTTCTCCTCCCTTTGGGCAAGTTGTACTTGAACTTCCCAGCGTCTCTTCATCAGCTCATGAAGCACTCTGATAAGATGAATATCCTCATGGCTCATGCAGGTCCAACTCCTCATTCTCCATACAATCTAATATCTCTAAGGCATCGCAGAATGGCATCACCTTCCTATATCCCTTTTCCCATGCTCTATGAAGACCCCAGATGCAACCCAGTAACTCGGCAACGAAGCTGGAATTACCTGGCACACCACCACACATGAATGCTTTAATAATCTCACCTGCTCCAGACAGAAGAACACCACCAGATCCCACAACTTGGGTCATATAGGAGAATGAACCATCAACGTAAACGTCTATGCTCGAAG
>JANTPZ010148043.1:0-39081 GCA_025593235.1 Vachellia pachyceras | reverse complement strand
CAGGGCAGCTCCCATGAAGTGATGCCTGTTCCAGCATTCAAAGAAAGGTGATCAACAAGGTCGCTAAATTCAGATTTCACGCACTAGGCAAGGCACAAAGATATTAATTAGTAAATGATATATATTATCTTTAATACTTCATATAAGATCTAGTTTACTAATTTGAAAAGATTAATGAAGAAAAATAAATTACTTAATCATAATATATATTACATAATCTCTCTAAAATATTTATGTGCATCATTAAATTAGATTGTACATCAATTTATAAATAAAAAGTTAGTTTTAAAAAATATGAATACTTTTAAGTACTTTATTTAACTTCATTAATCTTTATGAATGAGTTTCATATTAAGAACAGAAAGTTATTATTTTAGGTCAAGTTATTTATATCTATTATATTAGATTAGGTCAAGTTAATTATATCTATTATGTTAAATATCTCATTATAGTTATTATTTTACTATTATTGGTTTTTTTTGTTGGTTGTTAAAAATACATGTGAACTTGTAAATTCCCTTCTTCACACTTGAAAATTTTTATATCACCTCTTGTAATGTAAATTTCCATATGGACATTTGTTATTATTGCAATTATTAGTCATTAAAAATATATATAGACATCTGTAAATTTACCTATGAACTTGATATGGATATAAACATGTTGAATTAAATTTTGTCCTTAGTAATTAACTTGAATAATTAATTATAAGTATATTCTATTTTAGAAAAATTACTATTATAATTCAAATTTTATAATTATACAAAAATAAAATTATATTTATAATTAAATAATATAAATCAATGTTTAATTAAAAATTAAAAGAATATTTAAAATATTATAATATATTATTACTGAATAATATTACATTCAATAACATTATTTATTTATAAAATATTAAAATTTATAGAATAAAGAAAAAATATAGAAATCTGATTAAAAATAACATGAAATGGCCTGATAAAAATGAATTATAAAGACTTGATTAAAAATTAATTTGAAACTATAATAACGTATAAATAATTATCCCAAAATTAAATAAGCAATTACAAATAAATAATTACAACAATGAAAACATTAATAAAATTTAAACAATATATCGTAATTTAGAAGTTGATACATCGTGCATATTAAAAAGGTAAACATCATATTTCAATCCATAATTTATCATCCTATGCTGCCGTGTATCAAAAATCAATCTAGTAAAAAAATATTTTATTCCTTATTAAGTTAAAGTGCATCACACATCTATCACTACAAAATATTCCATGATACATCTAGTATCATAAAGTATTTGTTCAAGAAAAGGGGGCTGTTGTTATCATTTACATTATATATATAAAAAATCAATTGTTTATCAAACATCTTTGCCTCCCCAAAAGATAAATAGAGAGAATTTATCGAATATCAAAGGCCGTAAATATACTAACCGGGTCAATTGTACCATTATGGAACAGTGAGTAAAATAGGAGCCCATCCCCCTGGTGAGGCCTTACTCGTAATCCTACACATTCCTCGTAATTGTAGCTTCCATCCATATTCTGACCATCCTGCGGATTAGATAGTTCATTAACTGCCGAAGTATATCCCCGTAAAGTTCGAAAAAGTGGGACTTAATATGCCCGGGAAAATTGGACTTTACCTCAAATGGAAACATGGTCTCCCCACCTTCCCCAACATCGGTTAAATACAGCAAAAAGGAAGCCACCTGCATGGTTAACCAAAATTGATTACGAAATGAACTGTTAGCATAGTAACTTATAACTTAAAAAAACAAAGAAAACAAGAAAGAATCGGCTTTTCAAGAGATTAATTATAATACTTTTCCTTGGGAAAAACGAAAATCACATTAGGAGGAACTTAGATATCGACAGAAAATTATCAAAGACAAAAGGGCTATTGAAAGAAAGTAGGAAAACTGATAATTAGGTCCCAAAACTTCAATTTAATGGCAGTTATATTCTACAAAAATTTATAAGGCTTGAATCTCAATTGCAAATATGAGAATCTTAATTGCAAATCACCAAGAGTGACCTATAAGGCTTGAATAGATTTCTAATCAAAATTTCATATTTACAATTCTCAGAATTGATATTTACAACTTATGTTTCCGAAAATTTTTTTAGAAAATAACAGTCGTTCAATTGGTTTTTGAGACCTAAGTGTCATTCCCCCAAGAAAGCATTTAGGATACCCGTACACGCATTTTTAGCTCATGAGTGCACTGTACACACACTCCACAGAGTTATATTTGGTCTACTAAGAACCGTCGACCTTAAAGAGGATAGCATCAACAAGTGAAAAAGTGTCATCAGTTGTTTTTGATGAATATCAGTCGGTACTGATGAGTCCTCTTTTTTATGCGTGAACAAGACCGCTATCCATACCACAACTAAATCACAATTACATCAATCAATATGTACGATGAACAATCCAGGTCTAAGCTGAGGGGCTAGGTAAGTTAAGGCACTTGTGATTGGACCCTAGGCAGAATAAATCAATTACATAAAAGATCCTCAGAACCGGCTGAGGCATCATATGCCCGGTTCAATCAAGGGACCAGTGACTTGATGGCATAAACAAGTGAAAAAGTGTCATCAGTGGTTTTTGGTGAACGCCAGTCGGTACTGATGAGTCCTCTGTTTTGTGCGTGAACATGCAACTAAATCACAAATTACATTAATGAATGAGTGTAAACGTACCCTTTGGCTCTTTTGAGGACCATATTCGGAAGGATTGAGTGCGTCATAATGAGAATTATATTTCTGTCCAATCTCATAGCGCAAAATATTGAATGCCTGAAACATGGTGATTCCTCAGACAATTTTAAAAATCACCCTGAAAATAAAACCTCTGCAAATTCAACAAAACCAGAAAGCTCCGGATTGCAGATAATACAAAGCCCAGGAAGGCTACCCCAATCAACGCAATCACTAGTAGAAGAGTAAAAACACAAAAGTCTTGCTATGATTCTATTAGCCCACCATCCTCCGTAAATTCAACCAGCAATGGACGCGCCATGATGGGAACCTTCGTCATTTCCATTTTCTTTAAGTTAATTTTAAACATGATTCTATTAACCCAGCACCCTTACCAGTAACTTCATGTACCAATACCAACAGGAAAAGAACAACAGATGGATCATTCCTGTCATGGGAGAAGATATTTGTTGCAGAAACGGCAAATTTATATTGAAAACAAAAGAAAATATAGTATCATTGGAAAACAAAGATATTATCATTAGAATCTGTAATTGACTCAGGTTAGACCTCTCCCTCTTGGCAGCGGGGTTGCTCAATTATGTAACTTTCTGCAAGAGCAAACGCAGAAAGGAGCTAAACTTTGAAAGAAACTTTTGTAGACTACCCGGATGATGTTTAAAGATGACGTTATAAGCTCTAGAACGTTAGGAAAAGAACAAAAAATTGAAGGTTAGAATGCATAATTTAGAGAAGAACCCATATTCTGACCCCATTGTGAACACCACACTACACCCTTAACAGTCTTAGCTCTGCTCCAATTCCCCCACAAATGCAACACATAATTCACAACAGTTCTACCAATAAACCGTTGATCCTGATTTAACAAAAGTTCACCATCCTATAACAATTTTCTGTGCAGATTTTTCTTATTGTCCAAGACAACAAAGGAGAGAGAACCATATAGAAAGGAATGATTGGCACATTTCTGATTTCACTTGGAAGGGGTGAAAGCAAAGGAAAATTAGCAGTGGAAGTTATTTTACCTTGCCCAAGGAAAAGAAAAAGAATGAGAATGAAAATGAGAAAAAAGATTCATCTAAACTTCATATTCGTCATTTTCCCCAGAAAGGAGAAGTCAGAATGAAGAGTAATGGCATTCTTAGTTACACAAATGTTTTGCACCTCCTCAACGAAATTAGTTATGGATAAATAAGTAATTTTATTTTTTTCCCTCTACAATTTCATTCCCTCATTTATTTGACATCCAAACAAGAGAGAATAAATTTATTTTCTACTCCCACATTTTGATTCCTCTCATATTCGTTCCCTACTCATTGTGTTCCCAAAGGAAGGATTAGAAGCCACAAAAAAGGAGGAAAACAAAACCAAAGAGCAAGTCTTGCAGAGGCACATGCCAGTTTGAAATAGGAAAAATCCAGACAGCCCTTCCATCAACCCCAGCCCAAAAGACCTTCTCCTTTCCCCAATATAAGCACATAAACATTTCGAATTGACGGACATGATTGATGACGCAGTTGTTAGAAAGGAAAAAGTGTATACCAGCAGTTCTTATCACATAAACAAAGTCAAATAATCATTAACCGAAATAAAACATAGAAACATATATTATATTAACCAGACTGACTAGATTTCCTTTCTGGCAGACGGACAGGATGTTACCTCCCCGTGACTCCTGGGAATCATAGTTGCTCTGGCAATTTTTTCCTCTATGACATCTAAAGTCCCAGATTTGTCATCAGAAGCGCTAAGAAAAACACCTGTGCTGTTTACAGAAAAGAAAATAGAATGTATAAGCTTATGATATGATTGATTGGACTGTATGGCATAATATGCATTGAGAATATTAAGAGGTCATAAAAAAAATCACAGCCTATCACAAATTCTTCCACAGGGTAGATTTCTTGCATAAGATTGAATTGTCCCATAAATAAGCATATAAAATATCAACATGATATGCTAACAAAAAAAAATATCAATATGATACCCAAACCTCCCAATTAATTGTGGGCATCCCTTTTATACTTTATGCCTCAAAGTGAGCGTTAAAACATATATGATTTGAATTCAACGTCATAGTTTAATACCATGATCTTGAGCATTATGACTCAGTTTAAAAGGCATTGAACTTGCAAAACCTGTCATCCAAAAACTACATAAGGCCTAAAATTCCATTCATTTCAAAACTTACATACTGCTCATCATAAGGTCTAGTCTTCCAGATAAGAGGTCAAAACTCAGGTGGTTCATAACAAGATGCCCGCATAACTTGGTCAAAAACTCCATAATTCAGGTTAGAAGCTAAATGCAGAAGAGTAAATATTAGAAAAATCAATCTGAGAACTTTCGCTATTGAGATGGTGAAATATATGATACATTTAACTACAATCCCTAACAGAATCATCATAAGTTTTGAAATTGGTTGAGAATCTCTAGAATCCTTCACGTTGCTAGCCTACAGCAATATCATGATTTCGTAAGTTTGGTATCTCGAGTTTTCCATTAATACCTATTTCGATGGAACAAGTTTTATTGTCCTTTCCGTCCAGTTTGTAGCAAAGTTATATGGCACAACTCTGCATCTACACACAGTACCTTGTTCTAATGCCTTTTGTATTATCCTGTGTTTCCCCCTTGCGTAATGCCAGGGTTGACGGTTTCAGGCCTGCCTTTGCAATATCAATTATGCTTTCACATTGTTCTGCACTCGCAAATTTAGGAAAATATAGAGCACGCGGTTTCCAGCTCAAAACCTAAGGAACACAAGCACGAGATACTTTATTTTAGAATCAACACAGACGAACTACTTCAACGTCAAGAAAGACCATTGCTCGTCCGTTAGTGACTATAGTTATTAAAGTCAATTATTCATTAGAAACAGTCGGGAGATTTCTGCTCTCACACATTAACATCTATGAAACCAAATACTAATTTGAATTAACCAAATTCGGGATCATTTGAAGTTCCGAACACTTTGAAATACTTCTACCTGTAAGAAATAATAATAAAATGTTGCACCGACTCAGCACATGATATTCAGATGTTAACTAATCCAGCATTGATACATTTCAGCTAAAAAGATTGAGAACGCTTGATGAACACAATTGCGCACCTGGAAAGGAACCGAGGTAAGAGAATCATCACCTGACTCTCCAGCAGGCAACAAATACTTATTGGTCTCCGCAGCTGTCGATTCAAGCAACCTCGGTCTCGGCCTAACGCCATACAGATCTTCCTGCCAATACTCATTGACCGGCATCTCAGATATATTCAAAATGTGTGTGTGTGTGTGTGAGAGAGAGAGGGGGGGGCATAACAAAAGTATGATTATGATTTAGAAGACAGACCTTAGAATGAGAGAAGAGACTAGAGCCGAAGAATCCAGCGAGAAAGAAGAATATGCATATGAGGAAAACAGAAGGCAGGGCGAGCTTCTTCATCCTCCAGCTCCAGTTTCCTTTCACCGATTTCGCCTTCATCCGGATTCTGGAGAGTTCTCCTTCTACGAAATTCAAATGCCGAATAAGTTCGGTTCGCTCCTTTTCTCCAACGAAGATCAAGGTAGTTAATAGTTTCCTGATGAGCTGAGTTAAATGAATTCCAGTCTTCTGAAGACTTTCATGTCATTCACTGGATTAACGCATTCAGACACCAATGACTGGCGCTCTGTCTTTGAATGTGGTGTTGTGAGATTTTCTTTGGCCAGCAATGGATTCCCGTAAGACGAGACAAGCCTCGCTGTGGCTTTTATTCGTTGAACTTGGACAACTGGACCCCAGCAAGACGCTCTTTCTCGAATCACATTTCCCAGTCCTTTTTAAATGAGATTCTATTACCTAATTGTCCTAATATATTTGCTACTTTTACGATAAATGAGGATTTCTTACCCGCTTTTCACTGTTGGGTTTTTATAAGCTTTTAAGACCAGAATCCAAATCAGATAAAAAAAAAGACCAGAAGCCGAAGAAGATATATATATATATATAATCATTCATACGACGTGTTTGGTAACCATGAGCTTATTTTTATAAGCACGTTTAACAGTACTTTTCCGTAAAATGAGACAATCTCCTCCATATATTTACCTCGACTTATGTGAATAAACAATTATAAATGACTTATGACAATTTACCAAATGGTATACTATGCGCATTAATCAAATCAATTATTTTATGGTCATACACTCATACGACTTGTATAAAATTTTATAGAGTTGTGATAATTATGAGTCGTATACATTAGTCGTTTTTTGATTTCATGAAACCCACATGATCTAAGTAATTTTGTTATAAAATATAGGGTTGAGGTGCAATTTTAATAATAAAGTTTTCCACTAGGAGCGTCTGGCATGAAAAAGTTTCGGAAGGAGTAAAAATACACAACGTTACAAAAGTGGTGAAAAAAACAACACCGTTAACTGAGTTTAACTTCCGTCATTTGGGGCCCACAATATGATTTTTAAATCGTTAAATTCACTCTCTCTTTCCTCTGTCAGCACTCAGCCCTCTCCTCCTGTCCAACCCTTTCGCTCTTTCTCTCTCTTAGCCAATCTTCTTCCTTGAACCTGTAAAAGTAGTGAGGATGAAGATAGATTTGAGCTTTAGTGTTTCGTCATTCTCAAATTGCAAATGTAATCTAACAAGAGATCGGATTTTTGCAGTTTCCGGCATCGGCATCATTCTTAGAACCCGCCGACATGAAGCTCACGGTGAAGACTCTGAAAGGAAAAAATTTCGAAACCAGGGTCCAACCCTTCAACACTGTTCATAATCTCATTGCAACTTCACTTCTCTTTCTGTGTTCCCCCTTTTGGGTCTCAATCTTGCTGCTTGCGTTTTCGTTAGAAACAATTACATTTGCAATGAAGAAACAATGAACTCATCTTCCACCTATTGTTTATTCGATTTTTTTATTCAACTGTCTTGTTTTTAAAATTTTTGAGCTTGAGTATTTCAAATCAGCAAACTTGTCTTTATTTTTGCTGTTGGGTCACTTTGGATCTTGTATTTTTTAAATGATTGCCCTTGGAATGCAGTTGTAACTGTGAAGAACAAAAAGACTAATTTCTCACCGTACCGGTCTTTACTTTAACCCAGCTTGCATTTGCATTATATGCATCAATTTCCTATTTTGTGTTGGATTATTTTAAGGACATTGTATGTGTTGAGTGATTCTGCAACCTTGTTGGCGCTGAAATATCTGTCAGCTTTATTACGAAGGACGAGTTTTTGTTAATTTCATGTTCCCTTGCCTATGTCATTTTGAGTTCTCATCACAATGTTAATCTGAAGTACGAAGGTCCATTCACCTCCTTCTCTCTCTCTCTCTCTCTCTCTCTCTCTAAAGTCTCAAACGTTAATCTCCTCAAGACGCTAATCTATCTGGGGTTGTCAAGATTTGGTTATTTTCTTTTACAGTTGGTGGCGGAATTCTCATCTTCGGTCAAGCTTCTCATCTCCCCAAGACGCTAAACTATTTGGGTTTGTCAGGAATTCTCGACGGTGGTAGTGGACAAGGGCTACACGTATAAACTAGACACGCACAAGCTTCTCATTCTCCCACAAAAATCGTTAACAGACAATGGGAGGGTGCTGAGTGCTGACAGGGATGAGAGAGTGAATTTAACAATTTAAAAATCACATTGTGGGCCCCAGATGATGAAAGTTAAACTTGTTTTTTTTTCACCACTTTTATAATGTTATGTGTATTTTTGCTCCTTTCGAAATTTTTTGGTGTCAGATGCTCTTAACGGAAAATTTTACTGTTAAAATTGCACCTTAACCCTAAAATATATAAATATAACCCATCATGTTGCTGGTTCGCCGCTAAATGTGCTTGTTTGAAAAAGTTTATTTATTCCTTAAAAATACGTTCAACAGTGTTTTTTCATAAAACGAGATAATCTTCTTTATATATTTATCTTGACTTGCGTAAAATTACTTCTCTACCGCATTTTCAAACAGACGCAATGATGTTTTTTCATCTGAACCGACGTAATCAGGATATTAAGAATTCATTTATCACAGTGGCCGATTAAAAATGAGTGAGAAGCGCCAGTCATCCTTCTATTATTTTCGTTGATGGTGATTTATAGATTCGTTGTCCACAACTTGAAGTGCTTTATCTTGTAAATCTATAAATGGTCCATGCTTTTAAAAGCTTGAATTATTATTGTTGTTGTTGTTGAAAAGTTAGGTCAATATTTTTTATTTAAAAAAATGGTTATACAGTGCTTATTGAATCGATTAATTGAACATATTTCTTTATCTTTTAACAATTCATTTGCAGCGCCATGCATTGAACATACTTTTTCTAGAGCCTTACCCTGATTTGGATTTTGATTTTTATATTTAAAAGTGGTTATTTCAGTTTTTCAAATTCATTATATCTAAGATTGTTGTTTATATCGTTTTAAAATGTCCCTTTAATTTGATCAATTTTGATTTTAATCCTTACATTTTGAATAGATTTTGGTTTTATTCATTTGAATGGATTTTTGTTTTGATGCACAAATTTAACGATAATAATTAACACAGTTAAAGATCTAAGTTCTTATGAAATTATAGAAATCAAAACCATATATTTAAAAGTTCAAAGACTAAAACTAAGAAAAATAAAAAATACAAGATTAAAAAAAGGAAGGAAGCTTAAAACTAGAGGGAGAGGTCATACATGAATTGTTTCTATATTATTGTGAAGTTGTTAAGACATTTTAATATAATTATGGAATTAGTGAAACATAAGCAAAATTCATGACATTAATAATATTGGGTTTAGATTATTTCAAAACTACAAAGATGAACAATTTTAAATATAGTAAATTTAAGAGACTAAAATCATCACTTTTAAATTTCAACAATTAAAATTTAACTTAAAATAAACTATAAAAATCAAAATTACGTTTCACCCCTTTTTTTTAATATAAAGGAAACCTTAGTTTGTTAGAAAAAACAAACACGCACGGACAAAAATCAAAGAACATAGAAAGTCGCAAACTCCCAAGTACCTGATCAGGACTGTGGATCTTCTTTAGTGTTTGTTTGAAAACTTCGTTACCACAATTATACACATAAACCGAAATAAAACTATCTTAAAATTTTTAAAAATCATTTTAAAATCTATAAAAATTATCTTGAAATCCACAAAACCATCTAGACATCCGTAAACTTTTTTCTCCTCACGGAATTCCCAAACACACACTTATGAATTTGATTCTAAAAGGTTCAGATCGGTGAGACGCTGGTACCATTGTGGTGGTAGCTAGTTGGAGCATATTAAGAGCTTGTTTGGATGTGATTTTAAAAATAGTTTTTACAGATTTCGAGGTAAAACCTAGGTTTTGAAGAATAGATTTTGGAAAATAGCTTTTACAGATTCTGAGGTAAAACCTAGGTTTTGAAATGTGATTTATGTTTGGGAAGTTATTAGCTTTTACGGATTCCGAGGCAAAAAAGTGGGTAGGAAAGAGAAAAAGAGAAAGAAATAAAAAATAGGAAAGAGGAAACCTAGATTTCAAACTGAGGTTTTGTAACCAAAATAGTTTTTGGGCAAAAAAAATTTTACTTGGACAAAACCTTGATTTTGAAGTAAAACTTAGATTATGAAATTAAGCTTAGGTTTTAAAATTGGTTTTCAAACAAGCCCTAAGGTTTGTCCAAAAGGCACTATGAGCTAGCTATCTAAACGATGAGCACAAACATTGTCGCTCCTCGGTGTGTTATGTACATTATTTTCACTCTCATGACTTCTTTATTAAACACATGTATTTTGATACAGTAAATTGTTAAGTCTGAATTATTATGTATTAAATATGAGTATATTTCTCAGTAATATGATTTAAATATTAGTTAGTTACATTGTTGAAAATTAACCTTTTTTTTAGTCATCGGTATAAATCTAGAGGGGGGAGAAACCGAACATGATTTTGTTTGTCTTTTGAGGAGCCTGACCCATAAGCCATCCCTTTTAGTGACAATTTCCCAACAAAGTTTGAAAACAAGAGCTTTATTCGATTAACTTTCATGATTGCACAGCCTCCCTTTTGTTTTGGCTTCATTAACTTGTTCCAGTCTCTTCAGGACCATGTGATTACAAGGTCCCTTTTAAGTATAGATACCCTCCCTGTAAAAAAAAGTGGAATCAGACCATAAAATTATCTACATTCAGCTCATTCTCATTCCCACATGATATAAATTTAACTTTTTAGTTTTTATATTCAATTTTGTCAACTTAAAAAAACAACAAATGAAAGAAAATCAATGAGACTCATAAATGAGATTTTTTTAAAAAATAATTTAGACACATGCAAGGTAATAATAGCAGTGTTAATTCTTGGCTTTTTATTAAAAAAATTGATTTATTAAAAAATTGACTCATTTGATTCCTATTTATAAGCTACTCTCAACATATTTGACTCAGAGTAAGAAAAACATTTTACCATGTTAATTCAATTTTAAAATTTAATAACTTTTTAACTCTATCCTTATTTAATATATAATATAATATATGAGTAAAATCAACACATGATAAATAAATAGTAAAATTGTATATTTAAGTGAAAATTTAATAAAGTAACCTGTAGGATCAAATAAAATCTTCTCTTGATGTTATAAATAGATTTGTTTGATGCTCGTTCCAGTCGCGTGCAAGCAACTCAAACAACACTACATTCTGCGTGCAAAGAAGCAAGCCGCCACGTTGCTTTGGTGAACAGACCCGTTCCCTACACGGCCCAAAAGGTGAAAACCCGCCAATCTCCATCTGTACCTGTCAAATCACAAATTAAAACAAAATAAAAAAGGCCTAAATGTGTTTTAGATCGGATAACATGAGTGCAAAGCCCATCGGACGAACGGAAATAAGAAGCCCGCGTGGCTGGCTTGTCCCCACAACGAATCGGAAGCTACCCGAAAATCAGGAAAATGTACAAAATTGAAAATGTTTATTTCGCTGCTGCTGTTGTTCTCCTCCACGTAAATAATATGTGGTCCCAAAATGAACTCTCTAAAACCATTGCTTATGAACTTGGGAGCTTAACATCGTCTCCCTCTTCCTTCATAACAAGAATTGAATGAGATTTGGTGCCGGAACGCAACCCTGCAAAACCAGCGATAGCTCAAAGTTCCATAAAAGTAAATGCTCAGGCTATATGTTTACTGCTCCTTAATACCGAGTGTGAGGCAAGTCAGACCAGGAAGCAACTATGGGTCCTTGATCATCCAGAATCGCAGAGCTTCAAGGCTATCTCAGTTGATATCCGTAAATGCCATTAAAGATGAGATGGATGGAGAAACAAGCAGGTCTCCAGGACGTAGCTGGGATCCTGGGTTGGAAATTGAAGTCCCTTTCGAGCAGAGGCCGGTATGTGTATGTATATATAGAAGTGGGGATTCTTCTTCTTGTTTTTCCCCTACAGTTAAAGAGAAATATAGAATCATTTTTTTTGGGTGAATTAGAATCATTTTATATGTCATAAATTTCATTGTGGCACCAACCCTTCTTCTTGAACAACCAAGCCAGCTATGTTCCTTTCCGGCTATGTAGTGCATGTGAAGCTGAAAGTTTCAATCCCCAGGACCATAGCTTTCCGTTGTTGACAAAAGATCAAATCGATGGCTGCCAATAGAACAAAATGATAATAGGGCAAATCGATATGCTAAAACTGTTTTCAATATCATAATGACAGCGATGATCTCCACTGTCTGTGTAACAGGTAAATGAGTATTCATCTCTGAAGGACAGTGTGCTGTATTCATGGGGCGAACTGAGACCGGGTTCCTTCGTTGTTCGCCTAGGAGGGCTCTGGTTACTCGTGTTCACGGTTCTTGGAGCTCCAATAGCTGCTGCGAGCTTTAATCCTTCTAAAGTAAGGAAGAAGCCAAGATTGTATGGACCTGATTGCTGTGAAATTAGATGAAAAAAATATTTCTTTCTTTCTTTTTAATGAAGATACTCACGTAAAAATGTGCATTCCTTGAGCCAGTAGTTATGTTTTATAACCGTGCAGGATCCTTTAAGATTCATACTGGCTGCTGGGACAGGAACACTCTTCATTGTATCATTGATTGTCTTAAGGATTTATCTGGTAAGTTCTAATCCTCTTAATACTTTTGTCCATGGCCAAGGCCAACAAATGACTGAACCATTTCAGAGTGGCTACTTTCAGTTGCTATATGATCAAATTCAAACATCACATACGGACTATACCAACTTGTGATGGTGGAAGAATCATGAAATCAGAGCTTAGACTTGCTAGCCTGAGGAATAAAAGTAAAATCTCTGGCAGTCGAAGTAAACATCGTATTTAATGTTGCTAAATTATAATTTAACAAATTATTCATCCTAAAAAGTAATGACTTCACGATACAGACAATAGTTGATGTATAAGGTGGCTGTAGCTGAACTCTCAAACTTTATCATCTTTGAATTAACATTGCAGGGGTGGAGTTATGTTGGTGACCGACTTCTCTCAGCGGTCATTCCTTATGAAGAAAGTGGATGGTATGATGGACAGATGTGGGTGAACCCGCCTGAGGTATGGTATCTCTCTGCACTTGCGTATAAAACAACTTCGTTTACAAGGGCATAAGTACGGAAAAGGCTAAACTTAAGTGTGATCTGATGATATAATATAGTTAAAGGGAAACAAAATTATTTTGGTTATTTCTTACATAAAACTAAACATATAGTCATAATTAGTATATATTTCTTGATTGATCAACACATGCTTTAAACCAAGGAAAGTGAGGAAGGACATCTAGTCAGCATGAGAATCTATTTAGTCTATGTATCCTATAGACCTCTATGATAATTTCATTATGTAAGGTTACATGACACTAACAGGAAGCAGCACTACGTACGTCATTTTTCTCATTTCATGCTTGGTACACTGAAAGATTGTCTAACCCTTCTCTGTAGATCCTGGCTCGTGATAGACTGTTGGGCTCTTACAAGGTACCAATCTGTTGAATTTTTCATGGCATTTAGATATTCATATTACGCACAAAGATTTTGTATGTATGCCTGAAAAGCTATTTGCTAAACTAGATATTTTATAGCTCCGGCCAAAAAGGAAAAAAACACTCGGTTACGGCGTGCTTCAAAAGTACATTTAAACTCGCATTGGCATCCACAAATATTACCAACTTCGTGCATGTAGTGCGATAGGGAATGCATTTTTGAGGAGGATGTGGGGAAACTTCTTTAAATATAGATTTTTACAGAGTAAAGGTTTCTAAATCTACTGGGGACTTATTCCATGTCTACAGGTTAAACCAGTCATCAAACAGCTGAAGCAAACGTTGGTAGGGATAGGAGCATTACTTGTTACTGGAGTCACGTTGTTTATGTTTGCTACACCAGTTGAAAACTTAATACAGACCTCCTTTACCACAAAGGAAGATACATCAAGTGCTCAAGCTCCAAAAGTCAGTACAAAGTTCAACTTAAGGTAAAGAGAGACAAATGAAGATCCCGTTGTATACTTCAGCTTATTTTTACTGTGCCCGTGACAATTGTCTGATAAGTGTTGTAGAAAAGAGGAGTTGCTGAAACTGCCAGTAGATGTGATAGCTGATGATGATCTAGCAGCTGCTGCCGCTGAGGCTGCTGATGGAAGACCCGTCTATTGTAGGGATAGGTTTTATCGAGCATTGGCAGGTGGCCAGTACTGCAAATGGGAAGATCTACTCAAGTAAAGCCAGAGATAAAGTGCACATCAACTCAACTTGTTAAAGCAGCTTTCAATTTGAATGCCCCAAGTTTCAATCCATTAGTCAATGAAAACATTTAAGGCGTATGATAGATTATAAATGCAAGCATATGCTGAATTAGAAAGTGAAGAAACTTGAGAAGCCAATTTTGCAATTACACGGGTCAGTGAATGCCATATTAACTACTAGTAAATTAAGTCGATGCAGGAGGAAAGGACATGGATGCTTCATTTAAAAGGAAAAATGTGAACAAGAAAAGCAAAAGCTGATAGATCATGGCTGTAAAGACAGATCCGCCTATAGGGACATCATCTACATAAGCATGAGAAGAATATATTTAATTTCCCAGGGTGCCATTCCGGCTAATAAAATTGCTGAACATGTTTACCTTCCATTTGCACTGACGTTCTTCATCATGATTTCCAGACGATGACCGCAGAGACTATTATTTTCAGAAAAATCAGCGCCAATGCAACTTGGCTCAGTTCATTAGTTCCTGAGACATTAAAGCAGCACTAGCAGCCAATCCTTTGACCCTATTCATGTATTTGACCAACGCAAAAAACTCATGTACTTAAGAGTCTCCTGCTGAAGAGTGATTTTGAGACATTGACAACAGCACACAACATCAATACCGCTTCACAAGTCAACTCTTCTGGAATCACTAAATAAACATTAGTAGTGAATCCATTAACCCATACAAGGTGATCTAGAAATCAATTCGTTGCCACAGTAACAGGTTTCTTCATTACCCAAGCTTTTTGCACCAATGAAGGATTCTAAACAGTTGCCCTTCCACAGCTTTCCTAAATGTTTGTTTTCTTACTCTCGCATATTCAAGATCAAGTGTCCTATATGCAAGAGCAAGTAGATACATCGCTGGATGAAGTCTTCTGCACATAGTAGAAACGAGAAAATCAGTATAATGCGCATGATTTCCAAAGGTTTCTAATAACAAGTTACGATATCTGAGGAGTATCAGACTATGGCACACGAAGATGACTTGTATTTCTGCTACTGAGAAAGGAAAGGTCAAAATATCCGAAGGTTAAACATTATAGCTAACCTAAAGTTTCTTAAAAAGTAGGTTAGTAATTCAGAATGAACAAATAATTTCAATAATAAATATGTAAAATAAAATTGTGGGTGTCAAGTCAAAGTGCCAGTTCAAACAAAGCATGCCAAACGGGCCTCACATTGTTCGACAATACGAGCTTGAATCTAAAATACCACACTCCACAGTATATAATTTAAGATACTCCAAGGTGTTTCCATCAATATCAGCATTTACTTAGAAATCATTAAATAGTAATGATTAAATGAAAAACAGTTTTACAACAAAAACCTTAAGTAATTAATTTAGTTACCGTTTAGTGGTAATTTAGAATGTCATGGCAAAAATTAGATGCCAAAAGCTAAAATGATCTCACCTCTCAAAATGTTGACCACCATCCCAGCCATCCCATAACCTTTGAGACGGGATCGTTCGACCTTTCGTATCTTTGCCGTATGTTTCAACATACCAACCCCCTATGTCATGCAAACCACAACGAGGCTCAAATAGCCAAAATCTGTCAATTTGAGGGTTAAAAAATTCTATTAGTTCGGTTTTATACAGTAACATAAGTGCATTATAAGATCTTTATTAACTACCAATTGGCAGTGCCAAGAACAAATGAATTTGAGCTAGAGACCGCGTCAGGGATAATATGATTACAGTTAGGATCACTATAGAGACACAGGTTGTAAGCAATAATAGCTACAATATCACTCCAATTCTTGGAATGTGTAAACTGTAAAGTATACAACGGATTATGGAACTAAGACTTGTTATATTACCAACAATATTTACTATATATTTAAACAAATTGGCCCCTTTACCTCAAGAGTATATAGCAACAACATTTTCCCGATGATTGAAAGAAGAAAATGAGAAAAGCAAATTAACTTAACTACAAAGTTGATTTAGTAACAACAACAAATATTTTATACCAATGATATCCTAGAACAATAAATATTTTATACCAATAGTATCCTAGAACAGTTTACAAACCCACGACATCAAAACAAACCCAAACAGACCATTAAACACAGCAAGAGGAGGATTGGTGTGCATAGTTAAACCCTGGTATGTTCGCACAAGGATATGAAAAAAGTATGTATAGATATTTACTAGCAAATATTGGAATAACAAAATAAGCAGAAAATCTATAGCCATAAGAGAACAGATTAGAACATATTTAGCGGACTCCAAAGAGTTACCGAAAGGTTATGTTTGTACTGCCTAGTAAATTGTACTTTTTACTCAGACGTCAATTGGATTCAACAGAGATAACAGAGGTTTACTTGCTTGGCGGTAATTTGGCTCTCGTGCATCTACACTCACAAATAGAAACTTTTTCTCCAACTTGATACCAGTGCATGTGCTTCACCTGAAAATTAATCATATATTAAATTTATAGCAAGAACCTGAAACAGACCTGTTTCTTCTCATACATGAAATAAATAGAAATGACAACCAACATGATGTAGTGGCAATGTAAAACTAGAAATCCCTTCTAGTCATGTTAAGCCAGGAGGATGACAAACCAGCAAGGTCCTGTGTTTCATAACCACATGCGTCTTGGCCCCTCTACTGTCATAGACATTACAGGAACTTTCATCCTGACTGGTCCCAAGCCCAGCTATGGTTCCTATATGAATTCTTGTGACAGCTGAGTTACTTGTGAAGTAACTACTAGAATCACAGCTGTCAGTATGCTTGGTGTGTTCATCTGAATTAAGATAAACATGAATGCGATCTTCTGCTACTTCAGCATCAGAATAGCTTCTAGGAGGGACCCTGGAGGCCACAGCAACCACCCTTCCAGAGACATGCAATTCTAGGTCTCTATATGCATCTGATATATGACTTGATATTTTAGAGTCATGAATTCGTGGAATTCCGACTCCAAACGGAACTTTTGCATTTGCGTGTATGTTTGCATTCTTTATAGATTGACATAGGTCTGGATGGAAGGATCTGAAAGTAGCTAACTTTTCATTATCGGTAGATGGTATCTCTGGGTTCTTATTGGCTAGACAAACCATCCCAAAAAGATCACGACCTGAAACCATGTGCAAAACTTCAGGTGTTTCACAAGAGGACCTTTCTTCAGCCTCAAAGCACTCAGGGAAATGCTCCATTGACTCAATTTCAGGGCCAAAGTATGCAGCGTGTATGGCAGAGTAAAAATCTCTCTCAAGGACATCAAAATAGCCTGTTCCAACTACTACCCTCTTCTCTGACAAAATATCGTTGATGGCTAATCTGTACCACTTTAACCATTCAACAACTTCGATCTTATTGGAAGTTGTTTCATGTGATCTATAGAAGTGTAGTTTCGAACCCTGCCTAGTATGCTTCTCCACAAGCTTCTTTTGAGACAACAGGTATCTGTCATAATGAGCTCTCTTGGTGGAATCTGAAAGAATCTGCAATGCATCATCGATTATTCTATTAATTGAGAATAAATACTACGCCAAAGAAAAATCCAATTTCTTATCATGTGCAATCGTGCATGGGTCATCATACTACCCGGTAGGAAAGATTTCTAGTATTAAAACTCATTTATAGTCGTTCATTTCCTGATGAGATGGATAACATCAGAAAACAAGTAGCCAAACCAAGCAACAGCATCTGCAAGACCATGTACAGCATTGCTGACATTGCAACAATTTCCAATAACATTGATAAGATACAGGGAAGAACAACAGACTGCTATTCACATTATATTGATGTCATGATGAGTTTGTTCATACTCATTGTTCAGTTAATAGTCTTTCGGTCGCTAAGATCTAATCAAACTAGTTATCAAATGGAAACAATATAGACTGTAGAATGCTTGTTTTTACCAATTCATTGACTAGCTTTGATGGGAGTTCCATTCGTTGCTTAATCTTTGATCGTGAATTCTACTTCTTTTTCCGTGCATTACATGAAATTAAAATTCCGCCATGTTCATAACGCATGAATTCTACGACTCTCTCTCTCTCTCTCTCTCACACACACACTGATACTATCATGTTTATATTCAAAACAAAAACCAACCAACCAAATATGTACGAATTTTAACATCAACAGTTCCACTTTTAGATTTCCGGATAAGAACTGTACCCCCCCAAAAAAAGGTCCCATAATTGCATTCATTCAGTTTATCATTTCAAACGAAGCGAACAAAGCACGGGTGCAGACCTCGGAGAATATAATTATCGCAACAATTTTCAAGGCCTCAACAGTTTAAGAATTTAGTTTAGTCCTGATTAATTCAATTGAGCACATGAGGCCCTGAGCACAAACCTGCTGACAAAAAACGAGCATAACCTTACGCAACCAGAAAAGGAAAATAATTGCTCTTGGCGTCCGATTAAATAACGTTTCCTGCTGGAATCTAATAGTTTTAAGTTGAAATATCAACACAGCACCTCGTAGGCGGCCAGGATTTGCACAAATCGTCGCGATGCAGATGAATCGTTATTGGAGTCAGCAAGGTCAGGGTGAGTTTCCTTGGCCAATCTGCGAAACGACGCTTTAATCTCAGCAAACGAGCTGGTCTGGGACACTCCTAACAGCTCGTACGCACTTTCCACCGGGAAATCGGTTCCAGCTGACTCCGAGTTACTACTGAACCCGTGAGCTCTACAAATTGGACACGGGAACATGCAATAGCGCGTTGAGTCATTGCAGTGCGATATAAATGATATTTGAGACATTGGCCGCCGGTGATAGATCCCGACGGATCGATCATATCGGACAGGAGAAGCCATATTTCTTCCTTTAGTTTCAATATTAAGTGGACGAAGAACTGTTTACGTTATCTGGAAAACGCCGTGATGCGATGAGCGATCACCGAGAGGAGAGGTGCACTCAGACTCAGCAAAAGGTGGCCATTTTCGTCTTTTCAGTATTTTGAAGATGCGAGTGTGCCTTTGTTGTCAGCATTCAGCAAGGGCAAGGCCATGAGCAACCTGGGTTAAGTGAGGCCACGTGGAAGGGCGCCGTATGGCGGGCCAAGAATGGATGGATGGACGGACGGTAAATGTGAGGGTGTGAAATGGAATTGGCCACTACGTGTATGTTTGAAATTCCGGAGTAAAGAGTTTACAGATTTTTAAATGATTTTATAGATTTTAAGATGATTTTTATGAATTTTAAGATGTTTTATCTATATTTACGTGCACCATTGGAAGAACGAAGTTCCATGTGTGCCTCGATAATGAAAAAAAAGAATGTGGAGATTCTTGGCCGGTAAAAAAGGAATATACCAATACCTTAGACCTTGTGTGCATGTTCACATAAATCAAGATAAAATTTCCCTTATACATTCATTTTAGTTTGTATAAAATCATTCCCCTCAACAAATTTTTAAATAGATGTACTGTAATTCTGTTAACGGCTCAAATTTACTTTAAGCAAGAAATATACTACTACTTCAAAGAGTACTTAAGCACATCATTTGACTGAACATAAAAGTTTAAATTACAGAATAATTTTTTAAAAAATAATTTATTAAATTTATTATAGATACAAATAATCAATTAATATTTAATTTTATAATAACATATAAAATACTGGTATATAGTATATTTACAATAAATACCTCAACAATTTTTTTTTAATCGTGGTATGTATTAGTATCATAGTATATTTCCCTCAGTCCCTCCCCCTCCCTTGCACGATCGAGCATTATTGTAGATTTCCCCTCCCTCAACCGATGTGTATATATCCTACCTAATTACTGTTAATTTCTCTAGTCTATCTAAAACTCGAGGTCCACTGAGAATTATGGGACAAAAAGTGCAACTAAAGAGAAGATATTATTTACAGGATAAGAATAAGATATATATATATATATATATGCAAGTTAGGCATATATGCAACAGGATTCTATCTTCTTCCATCTCACTATTATTGCGTTGGTTGCCCATATATCCTTTTCTCAATGATTTGGATTTACGACTTACGACTCATGAGTGTCAACTAAAAAGATGTCGCTTTTTTTTTTTTTATGCCACACCATTCATCAGGTGGCCACATCACGTCGGACAATGGACGTTGGCTGGAAATAAAAAAATGGGTGAGTTCTTATATCTTTCTTCACAAATAATTAACCGGGGATGGCACATAAGGAATTTTTAGCCACTTTATTGTTAAAGTTTCAGAACGACAGGAAAAGAAGGAAGGAATTGTAAATCATTATAAGACTATAATGCCATTCCCATCCAGTAGATATAAAAAGTCATATCGTGTTCATTTGCGATCTCTATTTTTGACAGTCAAAGCATACCGAAAATTTCTTATAGCAGCTGAAATGAGTCTACCAGCAGCCGTTTTCTCGCGTAGTTTGATCGATATGCTTTACTCAGGAAGGAGATGAAGCATTAAAATCCGACGCTTTTGGTTCATCTCATTAAAAAAGACTCTAAACCATTCAATTGACCCTCACAGAAGGATGCACATTGCATGCATATATGACCTCAGTTTTGGATCCTTTCTCTTCATCATATTCTATTTTCTTACTTTCCCATACTTAAATTTATCTGTCCATTTAATTATCGTTTGATTTAATGGCGTAAGATTACTAATTGTGATATTAAAGTAATAAACTAAATATACTGTCCATTGAACTACTATCATAGAACACATTACGAACGACCTTGTACATTAAAAGGCATAAATGATGATACTATAAATATTATCATTAAATCAAATGAAAAGTTGCATGGATTGATCATAAAATTAAGTATGAAGGAACCACGGCTCTATCACCTTACCTAGTGACGAAGAGAACTGTTTATTAATTTGTATTTAGCTTCAAATAAGACGTTGAAAGCTGCAACTTTCCCTCATTTTCTACGGCAAAAAGTAAGCAAAGAAGTAACTATAAAAAGCCATAAAGCTGATAAAACTTGAATAGGACTGAGAAAAACTGCATTAAAAAATATAGTAAAAATTGTTGGTTGGTGGGTAAGGACTGAGAACGTCCAGAAAGAAGACGTTGGTCACCTTCAGTAAGTTACGAAAGGGAAAAAAGTATGGAGTAATGGATTGTCTAATTGCCACAACGGATTGCTACTCGTGAACCAGTAGGCGTATCTCACAATATATTTTTGCGGCTCTCCCTTGTTTCGGGCTGTGTGCTCGCACAATTTCCGAATATTAAAGTTGGTAACGGACAATATTAAGGTGGTAGGTTACTATATATTTTTACAGTCAGAAGTGTATGAACAACGTGTTTACGTGAAAAGAGATTAGCTAGCTTGAAACTGCTTCCATTGCAAATTGTATATATGGTAGGAATAGTTGTGGGTCTCTAATGTACAGAAGAAAACTGAAAAAGTTATCGCCCACTGGCAGAAGATAAGACAGTGGAGAAGAGTGGCAACGCACGAGAGGAAAGGACATAATATCTCCTTTCTGATAATTAGCTGTTTGCGTTCCACTATCCTCCATTCTCTCTCTATCTCTTCCATCCGCTTTGGACTCCAATGCAATAATTCAAGGTACCCAGAACAAACACCTAACGCTTCCTTCGTCTTCTCCTACTTTGCAAAATCTGGTACTACTGTTCCGAAGGGCCCGGCCTGCCTGAAAATTAAGCCAGGTTGCTCTCGCACAGTTCTCCGGGAGCCGGCGGGCAAGAGAAGCTACCATGAGGACGTTTCTCGTTGTGATTCTCTCGGTTCTTATTCAAGTTATCTGCAATGAGTCGCTGGCATTAACGGAGAAGAGAGAGGACCAGAGGAATACTTACATAGTTCACGTGGCCAAATCCGAAATGCCAGAGACTTTCGAGCACCATTCAGCCTGGTACCAATCATCTCTGGAATCGGTGTCTCCATCAGCCGCAATGCTATATATCTACGACAACGCAATCCATGGATTTTCAACAAGATTAACTCCTGCGGAAGCTCGCTCACTCGAGGGTCTCAACGGAATTCTGGCTGTGTTTCCGGAGACGAGGTACGAGCTACACACAACTCGAACCCCGGAGTTCCTTGGGATAGATAAAATCACCGACCTGTTACCTGAGCCCAAATCTGATGGTGAGGTTATCATTGGAGTCCTAGACACTGGTGTTTGGCCCGAGAGCAAGAGCTTTGACGATACAGGACTCGGACCCATCCCTAGTGGCTGGAAAGGCCAATGTGAAACGGGTACCAATTTTACTACCTCAAATTGCAATAAGAAACTGATTGGTGCCAGGTATTTTGCAAATGGCTATGAGGCCGCGATTGGTCCAATCAACGAAACACAGGAGTCTAAATCGGCTCGAGACGATGATGGCCATGGAACCCACACTGCGACAACAACTGCAGGTTCGGCGGTTAAAGATGCAAACTTACTTGGCTACGCGTCAGGGACGGCGCGTGGGATGGCTATGCACGCCAGAATAGCTGCCTACAAGGTTTGCTGGATTGGAGGTTGCTTCAGTTCTGATATATTGGCTGCTATAGACAAGGCCATCGACGACAACGTCGACGTGCTTTCTCTATCGCTCGGAGGTGGAACAGCCGATTATTACCAAGACAGTATAGCGATTGGAGCTTTTGCGGCAATGGAGAAAGGGATTTTAGTATCTTGTTCTGCAGGAAATGGTGGTCCGAGTTCGTCTAGTCTTTCCAATGTAGCGCCATGGATTACTACTGTAGGAGCTGGCACACTGGATCGGGACTTTCCGGCTTACGTCAGCTTGGGAAACGGTAAGAACTATTCAGGGGTCTCTCTTTACAAAGGCAAAGCTTTACCCGATTCTCCTTTACCCATTGTATACGCTGGAAACGTGAGTAATGCCACCAATGGCAATTTGTGCTTGATGGGCACCTTAACGCCGGATAAAGTTGCCGGAAAGATTGTGTTATGCGATCGTGGACTGAATGCTAGGGCACAGAAAGGATATGTGGTGAAAAAAGCTGGAGGGCTTGGCATGGTGTTGGCTAACACCGACGATAACGGAGAAGAACTGGTGGCCGACGCCCATCTAGTACCTGCGACGGCAGTAGGTGAAAAAGGCGGCAACGCCATAAAGACTTACATCAGGTCAGATACAAATCCAACGGTGAAGATTATATTTGAAGGAACAAAGCTAGGAATTCAACCATCACCGGTTGTTGCTGCTTTTAGCTCCCGGGGTCCCAATGACATCACACCTCAAATACTGAAGCCCGACCTCATCGCGCCAGGGGTTAACATCTTAGCAGGGTGGTCAAAATCCGTGGGTCCTACCGGATTAACTGTTGATGGTAGGCGCGTGGATTTCAACATCATATCAGGCACGTCCATGTCCTGTCCTCACGTGAGCGGGCTAGCTGCTTTGATCAAGGTGACTCACCCCGACTGGAGCCCGTCCATGATTCGATCGGCGTTAATGACCACCGCTTACACCGCTTACAAGAGCGGCGATAAATTAATAGACAGTGCTACAGGAAAGCCATCGACACCATTCGATCATGGCGCTGGACACGTGGATCCAGTCCCAGCCCTTGATCCAGGACTTGTGTATGATTTGGCGGTGGATGATTATCTGGGCTTCCTCTGCGCGTTGAACTACACGGACGCACAAATCAACACCGTGGCGAGAAGAAAATTCCAGTGCGATGCAACCAAACAATACAGTGTGAACGACCTCAATTACCCTTCATTTGCAGTGGTATTTAAACCGGGCGGTGGTAACAATGTAGTTAAGCACACGCGGACTCTCGTGAACGTGGGGGCAGCCGGAACTTACAATGTCTCTGTGACGTCGGACGTCTCATACGTGAAGATCTCAGTCGACCCTGAAGTGCTTAGTTTCAAGGAAAACGAGAAGAAATCGTATACGGTAACATTCACGGCTTTAGGTTCACCACCGAAGAGCCGAAATGCGTTTGGTCGACTTGCATGGTTCGATGGGAAGCGCAATGTTGCAAGCCCAATCTCATTTAGCTGGGGAAGCTAGCTAGGAAGGAGAAGCTGGTTGATCAATCTCTATCGTAGAGGGTCTGCTTTGTGTTAATTGTTTTATAAGTACCCTGATGGAATTTGTGAAAGCTAAAGCCTAGCGTCCGTAATTGGTTGCATCTTACTGTAAAATGCATCCATTTGCGGTGCTAGCTAGGTCTTCCTTAATGGTTCTATTCTATTTCCATTTATGTCAACGTATATGTGAGATTCCGCGAAGACGTGTCTAAGTCAGGATAATACAGATAAATTCCCAATCGGTGCTGCGAACGCAAAAATTAAGAAAGATATATAATCCAGAGTATTGGTCAGTGAGAGAGAGACATTGAAGAGGAAACGCAACGCAACACGTGGAGCGTCGTATAAGATTCGAGAGGAGAGACGGAGGGGGCTAATTGTTGAGTGGATGGGAGCGAAGAGCTTATTAAATTTGCCGCGCACTATTCGGAAGTCCCTCCTGAAGCGCCACGTGCGCAAAGACAATTCAGAGAGAAGCGAGAGAATGGCGTGTGTATATAAGCACGAAGAATGAGGATGAGGAAAGCCACACGAAGAAGGAAAACGATGGAGAAGCAACAAGACAGGAAGGGAAATGAAAAGGAGGAGACGGGGGAGCGAGGGCTTGAAGGGCTTCCTATGCAGGAGAGTCCGTACGTAAAATACGAGGACCTTGAGGATTACAAGCGACAAGGTTATGGCGCTGAAGGCCATCTCCAGCCACAGCCTGGTCGAGGAGCTGGTGCTACTGACGCCCCCACTCTTTCTGGTTCTGCGGTTTCCTCCGAGGCTGAATCCAAAGTCGTCGATTTCATTAATCGCCATGGAACTCAATGATTGAGCTTCTTTATTTTTCTTTGTTTACTGGTAACAACCAGTTTCTGCTCTCTCCTTTTTTTTTATCTTGGTCACTTCTTGTGATTTGTTAGGTTTCATTTTTATAATTTGCTTTTACCATCTTTCATTCCCTTTATGACAAAGCGCATGCTACAGTAAAAGCATCTTTCAGATTTAGATCAGCTCTCGCATTATATATATACACACGCTCGCTGAAATTAAAGGCATACAAAAATCTTTTTGACATGCTCGTCTTTAATCCAAGCGTCCTTCTGTTTCTGTCTTTGTCAATTCATATCAATTGTCAATCCATATTACTTCGAATTACATGTTATTTGACTACTGACAATTATTATGCTTAAGAATTGGCCAATCTTATTTCATTTGCTAACACAAAAAAGCAAGGCAAATTATGGAAGTGGATCCCCTGAAACTAAATTTTATCCCACCTGTCGCTGAACTTGCTGTCTCCTATTTCTTGCACGAGATCAAATATAAGCCTATAACAACGTATTTCAAGCTGCACTGACAAGATGCTACTTCAAATTTTAAACCAGCCACAAGACCATTTGGTTGGGCCTTTTGGAATGTTCAACTCAACAATTGGATGTGGTTTTCAGATAAAACCAACAGGATTTTTGTGTTATGTCAGGGTCTTAATTATGTCTAATTCAAGACCTCTCTAGTTGAATATCATCAATGTAAAGTATGTGGTTCCTGGCTTTCGGTTAACCGCACAGGCTCGTCCTGATTTAGACAGTGGAAATAAGACATTAGTCTTTTTTAAAAAACAAAAATTCTGCGAAATGAACTATTTAAGGGGATGATTATATATGGACTAATTTTTAAAGTAAATATCGAAAATAAAATCAATCTAAGGAACAGATGTTCTCGTTTATAATTTATATACAAAGCTATATACTCTTTTTTTTTTTGCCCGATACAAAGCTATGTACTTAGCTACAAGATATCTACTTTCTCAAAATACTGTTCTAACTTCGTTTCACCCACATTTTGCACCCCCTTTTCAGCAACCTCTATCCTCAAAAGAAAAGACGCATCTTGGTTCTTTTCTCGTCATCTCTCTGCCAGAGGCCATTTCTGAACCTTCGTTGATCTTGATGCTTTGCCTTCTGATAACAGTTACGTATTATAATGCTACTTCTAATAGTGCAGCAACCAAGTTGTCCTTCATTCCTTTTTGTGTTGGTGGGTTCTGGCTTTATCCACACATTCTTCAGTGCGACATGGAGAGAGAGTATGGGATGAGCGAGAAATGACGACAAAAAACTCAAGTCAGTGATAGTAAGAGGCCAAGAGTGATAAATTTGGCCTTTGCAGCTCGCAAATAGAATTATTTGGTTTTTGAAAATAAATTTTATTTTATCTAAATATTATTCCATCTAGACCCTTCAATATAATCCTTCTTTGTATAATATAGATAGGATCATCTTACTTTTGAGAAGATAGGGAGACTTTAAAAAATGGAAGCAAAGATAGGCATGCGACGCGAGTGCGACATTTTATTAATTTATCAGTAATCTATTCTTGATTATTGATATCGACAACGATAATATACTGATGATTTGCGGCCAAAGCATACTCCGAAAAAGTGAAGTTTTGAACCAAAACATGGAGGAAAATAATAGGATTTTTTTATGAACAATTTTTACTTTGTGGTGGATGAAGGTTCTCCCCGTTGATGGATTGACAAATGAAATATTTTTTTCACTGTATAAGGAAGAAGATAAATGTTATCATATTTTTGCCGATAGCCGTACTATAATTTTCACTAGACTAACACACAAATGCGCTGTGATACTTGCAATCCTGCATATTTAATCACACTCGGTGCCTTTAAAATCTCGAGAGATACACGTAAAAAGGAATAAAAAATGGGTATGTTTAGTAACATGGTAGAAAAATACTTTTACGTAAATCAAGATAAATATGTGAAGTAACATTGTTGAACCTACATTTAAACACTGCAAATGTTAAACCAATAAGACACAATGTTACATTTACTTTTCATGGCTGTGGGGGAAAAATCACACATGACTTTACCAGATTGTTCACATTTTATAATTTTCTGACAGATTCATATTTTTTTATCGTATAACAAGAAAAAAGGATTCAAACTCAAATTCTCTACTTATATCCTTTCTGACTTTGTCAGGAGAGTTGGCTGTTACTGCACATCCATAGATTACAATTTTAAAACACTTACCTGGGTTTAAAAAACAAAACACTTTGGCAGAGATATTATGGTTGTCGTAGTGCCGGCTCAAAAGGCACAGTTCTCTTCTGTTCTTAAAGGACACTGATGTGGTTGGGTGGCCTGCACTGAGTTCTCTTTTCTTGTTCTCTCACATTTGGCGCCACTTCTCTTTATATTCCACTTGTCTCTCCCTGGGACTCTGTCTACTACCACATTCACCTCCCCCATGTTAGTTTAACTTCTTTTGTTGAACCAGAAACATCCCCTGTTCATACATCTTCTTCCCAATAGTTTTCCAACAGAGTCAGGGCCTTCAATTTCCTGAGATGGCAGCAGACGGAGACGGTGCCCAAGCAAAACGAGAGGCTTCGGGCCATATTCAACTCCACGAAAAAGAGGCAGAAGCCTTGTCATCACTTTGTGACGTTCCCGTCAATTTGATCGAAGATGATGAACGATCAAGGAAAGCAGGTTCCCAGGTAATTGAGACCAACGAAGAATTCGATTTTCGCCTATGGGGTGGCTCATTGGAAGAGGAACCAGAAATGTGTGCAGCAGATGAAGTTTTCTTTCAAGGCCAGATTCTCCCCTTACAACTCAACGCCCACAAATTCAACCGCTGCAAATCAATGTCCCTCGATTCCCTTGACCGTGGTTCTCTGAGTGAGTCTAGAAGCAGCAGCTTTAAAAGCCAGAACTCATCATTAAACAGCACTAGCTCCATGGTTCTCACACCAATAATTTCAGTTTCGGAGTCCAGAGTAAGAAACCGACTTCACGCTTACCCAAGTCCCAAACCTCATTTGAAAGTTCCTCTTCCAAGACAAGCAAGTTTCAGTAACGGGGGTCGAAAATCGTCAACGTGGGACTTCTTCCGTCTGGGTGTGGCGCCCTTACCAGAGATAGAATTGCATGACCTTAAAGTTCGCAGGACAAAAAATAACTCTGTGTCCGGAAATGGTAGCACTAGTAATAGTAGAAGCAATAGTGGTACCACTAAAAGTGACAGAATGATGAGTACGAGCCCTCATTATGAACATAAGAGAAATAATCATGGATTGAAGCAGTTTCTGGAGAAAGGAGGTAGTTTGTTGAGTGGTTGTAAGTGTTCGACCGAAATGCCATTGGACACTGTCATAATCAGTAGTCGCACTAAAAGCACCAAAGAGACAGAAAGTGCAACGCGTGCCATGAAAGAAAAAGTAGTGATGATCGAGTTCGAGAATAAGGAGAAACAGAGGCAAAAGCAGGGAAAGAATAAGGCTGTGTCTTCACGTCGTCGTCGGACGTTTGAATGGCTAAAGGAGCTTTCGCATGCAAGCTATCATCCTCATGAGGACGAGAAGGCTTTGCTTTTAAACTCGTGAATGGATTATTGGGATATCGCGTGCCTGTGACTTTTTTCAGCTCAGGTCATGGTTGATGGCTTTGTTTTGCTTTTCTAGTTGATTTGGTTTATTTTATAAGCTGCATTAGCAGTGTAGAGTTGGCTGCGTTGTTACATGGCAGACGCAAAAGGAAAACTCGCTTTCCCGCGACAATGGATCAGTTATCTAACTTAATTTAATACTTAGTATTTTTGTTTGTTATGGAAATTTGGTTGATATATTTAAGACAATGGAATGGGTTTGGCGTGCTGATAAAAGTATAAAATGATAAGCTAATAATTAATTTTTTATATAGGACTTAGAGTGATTTCTCTCTCTCTCTCTCTTAATTTAAGTCCATATTTCTCACAAACAAATAATTTTTTAATGTGCATTCAATTACCTTAAAATAAATGTATTGGATCTAATCCGCAAATATTTGAGAGCATGCAAGGAAAAATCTCAAATTCTCATGTATCCGTACCGTATTATAATCGACGTCTGTGCTGCATATAGTTATTATACTTGTTTAGAAACACTTAACTCTCATCAAAAAGCACGTTCAATAGTGTTTTTCCGTAAAAACGAGATAATCTCCTCCACATATTTACCTCGACTTGTGTAAAATTACTTCTCTACCGTTTTTTTAAATGGACCCAATATTGACTCCGTTTGGATAGCCCGTTGGAAAAACGGACACAGATTCTGAGACAGTTTATGTGAAAGGAAAAGTGTCTCAATAAGCGTATCTATTATGTAAATGGGTAAAATAAACGGAGCCAGAACATAGTGTTCATATATCGCAAATAATTTAATCACGACTGTTGGCAAAAAAAATAATTTAATCACGACTATGCGTATTGTAAGTTGCAGTGTTAGTCCTTTTTCTTTCGGCCAGGACTTTTGTACTGAAAATAGGGCTGCCTTTTCTTTGTTATCATAATTTTGGGCCACAGCCTATAAAAAAAATAGTTTGGGGCCACAGGTCAATTCCTTAAATAGGCCTAGACTTCGATTTTCCCAATTTGGGCAATGGAATAGGGATGGGTTGTCAGCCATTCCCATCCCAATGAGATTAATTGAAAATTAGTGACTTCGTTTGGAAACGTAATAGATAAGTACTTTTATGTAAATCAATGTAAATATATGAAAAAAATTATTTCGTTTTGCATAAAAACACTGTTAAACGTACATTTAAACCCTTCAAACACTAAACCAGACAGACTCAAGTAAAGAGTTGAACCGTGGCCCACTCCAAGAGCATAAAATCGTATCTTTTGATTTCTTTTGTTCTTGTATGACACTTGCCTCTGTACTATTCATTCATTCTAACTAACGTGGATAGATCTAATGAAATTGTTTAATCCTCACCAATGACCAATTAAGATTGTAATTCTTAAAAGGGAGATATATCTACGTATAATACCTAATAATATCTCAAATATACATGATTGTCTTTAATATAAAAATACTTATGTTTTTTAAAAAGAAATTACAAAACACAATTGAGATAGGCTCTAAAAATTTCGAAGACTTGTTGGTTCGAGGATTAAGGGCCTATTTACATTAACGTTGGAAAATTACCTGAAACAATATTTTTCTTACGTACTTAATAATATGAACTGGCACTGGATCGTTTAATGGAAGTCATATTCATCATTTGACCGTTTACTTTGAGAAGACTCCTGTTATGGCTCAAGTTCTTCTTACACAGATGGCGTTTATGTCTCATTTGGTACGCAGAATTCATTTTGATGAATATGGATATAAACCCTAAACCCTAAACATTAAAGAAATGGATATGAACGTGGATGTGGAAATGGAAATGAGGTTTAAAAGTATGTTTGGTATATCATGGAAATGATGTATGATTTTTAGATGAAAATACCTAAAAGCTCTTTTAAATTAAAAAATCTTTTTTTTACCTTTTAAAACTACCTAAATCAAATTAAAAATTTTTAAGATGGAATTATCAACATGGAATTGGAAATCCAAGCTTTTCATGTGAAAATGAAAATCCATGAGTTTAATGGAATTGGCTTCCATGTGACAGCCAATTCCATCATACCAAATATGCATTGATATGAAAATCAATTCTATTTCCATATCCATACCTCTAAATTCCATCAAACCAAACGGGCCTTAATTCACGTCACCCCTTTGGAATTGCAAATGTACAGAGTAGAATGAAGCCTTTGAGGTCAAGGTCCACTCTTTCTTTCTCTCCTCACCTCCATTCTTGCCAAGTCTCTCTCTCTCTCTCTCTCTGTTGCTACAGCGTTCTTCCGTTTTTTTTCCCTTTCTAGACTTTAGACTTACGCGGTACTCACGCGTCCCGCTCTTTCAATTCTCTCCTCTAAGGGTTACTTCACCGATAAAAAAAATAAAGAATTACCTCACCAACAAATATTTCCTCTTTCTCATCAGCCGTGGACCGCAAAACCAGCCTTTTTCTATACGCTTTGATGAAAAATGAATCATCCCATTCAGAAACACAGGTAGAGTTTTGATTTTGGTTCACATTTACAACTATAGAGAGAGATGCTGGAATTCTGCCGAAGGCCATTAGAGACATGCTTTGGTGGAGGAGGCAACGATTCGCTTCTCTGGCATACGGACTTGAAGCCCCATGCTTTAGGTGATTATTCAGTTGCTTTAGTTCAAGCTAACTCGTCCCTCGAAGACCAAGCTCAAGTTCTTACCTCTCCTTCTGCAACTTATGTTGGGATATATGACGGACATGGCGGCCCCGAAGCTTCCCGTTTCATCACCAACAATCTCTTCTCCATTCTCCAGAGTAAGCAGCCTCAGAATTGATGCCTCTCATCAAACCGTTTTTATAAAGCATTTTGTGTTCAAATAGCTTGGAGTGTATATAGTTTAATATAGCTAATTGGTCAAGGCATTTTAACATCATGTTAATTCCTGTTCGGCAGAGTTTGCTTCTGAAGAAGGTGGGCTATCGGAGGACGTGATAAAGAAAGCCATTAATGAAACTGAAGAGGAATTCTTACAGTTTGTGAAGCAATCATTGACGACTCGGCCGCAGATTGTTTCAGTGGGCTCATGTTGTCTTGTTGGGGCGATTTCAAACAACGTTCTTTATGTTGCTAATCTCGGGGATTCGAGGGCGGTTATGGGTAGGAAAGTTAATGGTTCTTTTGTAGCAGAACGTTTGTCCACTGATCATAATGTTGCTGTGGAAGAGATTAGAAAGGAAGTTATGGCACTTCACCCTGATGATGCACACATTGTGGTTCACACTCAGGGAGTTTGGAGAATCAAGGGCATCATTCAGGTACTTGTTGGTTTTTTCGAAGTCTCTTTCAGCATTCTCTGTTTTATTTCTCTTCCTTGGCTACTCTGCTCAGTTGCCTCAGATAATAAAGACAAAACATGGAAGTTTTATCTAAATATTCCGTTCTTCCAACTTTTTTTTTTTTTTCAATGAGATCATTGTTTGGAATTTGGGTATCGGTCCAAATGTTTGATTGAACCCTTCTCAACCTATGGTTAATGTCTGGTTGGTTGGATTAACCTGCCCATGGCAGCCAATTTTTAATTAAGCTATTCCATAACGGCATTAAGGAGTTATATATAGTTCATTAGTTCAATATGCATTCACCCTGTCGGCTTCGATTTCTGATCTTAAAGCTGGTGTAATATATATGGGATTTCAATAACTAAGGAACTCCTCTCTCTCTCTCTCTCTCTTTGAGTTTTCCCTCTAAAATGGTTCACGTGAAACCCGAGCATAAAGAATCATGTTACATGCTCCCATCTTCTGCAACATTATGCTTGCAGCTTCTCAGGGGATCAGTGAGATGCTATTTATGAAAGATTCTTTAGGATGATTTTAAGAAGAGCTGCTTTCTGATCGGTTTATGTTTGACCATTCTGTTTTTTTTTTATTGTTTTTTTAAGGAATTACCTTTTGGAAGAATATGCCTGCCAAAAGTTCTTCCGCGAGTTTATCTCAGGAAGTGTTAAAAAGATTCCCCATCATGTGAATGTTTGGTTGTTAAACAAGTGATGTGGAATTTTACATTTTTTCCCTTTATGGTGAATGGTTACATAATTCCATGTGATTTGCCAGCATGACCGTTTCCTATGGAAGGTAAATCCTCCAAAGCTGCACGTGAACTCCATGAAGTCATTTCTTGCTATGATAGTTGTACAGATAGCAGATTTGATGATATGTTTCTGTATTCTTGTGAGCCTTTATCTTTACTACAAGTGACTATCAAAGAATTTATATCTTAGTCACAATAACCAGAAAATGAAACATAGACTCTTAAATCATTGCAGATCCTTAATGGAAATTCTATTAAACTAGGTGAGGCTGTTGCAGAGTCCAAGGATAAGCCACAATGTACACGGCTATTTTATAATTGAATATAATGAATTTTGACTTCAATTCATTGCAACTTTTTCAATATCAACAATTCCTTCATCTTGAAGGATAGGAATTTGTAAGTATTTAAAGAAAATCGGATTATATGAGGAACTTTATGTGTTCTATTTACGATTCAGGTGTCAAGATCAATTGGAGATGTTTTTCTAAAGAAACCCGAGTTTAACAGAGTTCCTCTGTTCCAACAATTTGGATACTTGTTGCCTTTAAAGCGACCTGTAATGACAGCTGAACCATCCATATTGACTCGAAAGTTAAAACCAGGCGACATGTTCTTGGTATTTGCATCTGATGGCCTCTGGGAGCATTTGACCGACGAAGCTGCCGTTGACATCATCTTCAAAAATCCAAGACCAGTAAGTAGCATCTCATTCAGCTACAAAGGTGTTCAAAATCTATTGGCACGATTTCTAGTTTTCTAGTACTCTGTCGTTTTCTGTTACCATCAGAGAGTTGATTGTTAAATGTTAAAAGGTGTTGAAATTCTATTGTAGGGAATAGCGAAGCGATTGGTGAGGGCTGCAGTAGAAGAGGCTGCAAGGAAAAAAGAAATGAGATATAAGGATTTAATAAGAGTTGAGAAAGGTGTTAGGCGCCATTTTCATGATGATATTACAGTGATCGTCATGTACTTGGATCATTCACAGGATTCATTAAGGAGGTTGGAACGTCATGCCGTTTTCGATGACTGCACTAATGCTCCTCTTGATATCTTTTCTCTAAACGCAGATAAAGATGATGATCTCTAAGCTGAAAGAACCTTTCAGCGCTTTAATTTGGTCGTTGCGTCCCTGTACAGAACAGATGTCCACCTACAGAGTTCATTATAGCAAACAAGCGGAACTTGCTGTTTCTCTCTTCCTATCAGTTCGTTAGTCCCTACATAAATCAATATATGGATGACATAACACATACGTACGATGTGATTTGCTATAAATCTTATATTTTTGGTTGATTGATACTCCTTATATCCGGTATTTAACATAAGATTTAATTTATGCTTCAATTTTTTCATTATCTTATATTACAGATCACTTTAACAGTGACGTGCTTGCTTATTTAGAATTAGACTCCATGTGGTTGTTTTCACTTCGATTATCTGATGTCTACCATTGGTGCTCGTTGAGAAGTTACCAATTCAGGACATTGTTAATTTTACCAGTGAGAAAAAATGTTGTGAAGATACCAAGTTGGGGCTAACAATTGCAGCAAAAAAAAAATATTCCTATGTTCATCTATGCGACTTCGTCCATTTCAGGAGGCTCCATTTCTTTTTGTCAAACACCATGTGTTAGCTAACGTCAAAATCATGTGTGAAAAGTAATCCAGGGACAGAGAAAAGGAAACTTCTTCGTGGATCACATCAACTTTAAATAAAACTATCATGATTTGCCCATGTTTCTCTTTTCCATAATAAAAGCCTGATCATCTGGTTTGAAGAAACAATTTTTAATGGAATAAAAATAAGAATGAAGTAGAAATCTTTATTTCTTCCATAAAAGTTACGATGTAAATTTATCGATGAGTATTCCTCGATGCTCATGCATAAAATTTTTAAGTGCAATATTGTTTGAACAAATTTCCGTAGATAATTAAAATTAAATACAATTGAACTAAATCATGTCATTACCAGTGTAGAGAAGATAACTAATGTCGTTAACGCAAGATGAGCAGAGGGGACAAAGAAGGATTGAATTGAAGAGGATGATTGTGAGTATGAAAGACTTGGCAGTGGAGGAGGGGGGTGCAGGACAAATTAGCGTGATTACTGTGAATAAAGTATGTTCAATCCCTCCCACAATAGAGATTATGGCCAAAATAAATAGTTAGCCACTGACCGTAGTTGCCTGTTTACTGTGTCCAATGAACCCCAGAAATCCAGGGGTTGTGGTCATTAGATCTTCGGATCCTACACGTTTGGTTCAATGTTCGAGGGGAGTTGGTGATTGGCACGAACTCTATGTATGGCTCCACATGCCCCCTAGACATTTGATCGTTAGGACTCCTAGGTGGATCATGTCTTAGGATAGTCTCTTATACTAGTCTCAGACTGGTCTAATCCAAGTGTTACCCTAGGACATGTGACAATTGAGATTGTTTAGCTGAATGGATTATTAAATGATTTGAATGTTATAACCATATAATTTGCTATAGTGTATTGTGATGGTAAAACAACAATGCATATCGCTAGTAATCATGTATTTCATGAAAGAACAAAACACATTGAAATACATTGTCACTTCACGAGAGAGAAACTAAAGCAAGGTTTGATCATTTTAAAATGTTTAAGTTCTTCAGACCAATTGACAACTAGTTTTACAAAAGCTTTAGGACATGGGGAGTTGTTTGTACCTATTGAGCAAATTGGGAACTTGTAATTTATAAAGTCCCAACTTGATGGGGTGTTAGGAATAGTGGTTAGGATATTACTTATGCAGTTAGAGGTTCAGTTAGACTGTTACCATGTCTTGCGGAACATGTTAGGAGACCTTGGGTCTATATAACTAGAGACCAAGAGACATCTGTATATTAACTCATTCTCATCAGTAAAGATGTGCGTATTATTCAGTTTATTGCCATGAGTTTAACATTCCAACTCAGAAAGTGACCGATCAAGAAATATAATACTCGAGCAAGTAGCACAAGCGGGGTGGTCTCAAGAAAATTCGGCATTCTCAGGCACGATGGAATCTGAAATGCCAAGTAGTTTCAATTTAAAATTATTTTCCTTAATTAATTTGAACTGTGTCTTAAGCAAACCGCAATGGTCCCGCGGTCGCACTGGTTCGACTCATAATTGCCTGATGCTAGCATTGCTTCGTGGGCTCCACCCATTGGGCTCCAACTTTTTAGAGTGTACGAGATTTGGGCCTACAGATCTACGAACAGCGCATGATGTCTACTGTTTACCGGCCCGTTACAACAATTGAAGCCCATCCGTAGCATTGGAAGCGGGTCATTGGACCGACCAAATCTCCACGGATCTGATCTTGCTGTTGGGCTCGGGCCCGTAGTGTTCTGGTCCCGTCACGCGTGGGGGTCTTAAATGAGAGGTCAAGAGTAAAATACATACAGAGGCGCGTCACGCGTGGACAAAAAGGTTGAAAACTGAAAATCATAAGAACAGTCTCCGCTTATATCCATAAAAGAGTTACCGTATTCTGTTAGCAGAAAAGAAAGAGAAGATGGTTGGAGCTTCAGATAGTATTGCATCATATCATATTCCAGATAACAAAAAGCTTATCAGGCTTCAACTTGCACCGAAAGCAAGAGATGATATAGTTCATATCCAATGACACCGGATTTGGTCAAAATAGGGGCACTTCATTCCGCTCTGGCCTCTCCTTTGAAAGTCCACTGAACGTGAATCATATGACAATGGTGAAAACGCAAGAATTTGTATTTGTAATGGAAAATAAAAACATATGCATGTGCAAGTCCAAGTTGCGTTGGCTATATAACTAATGCCAAACACAGATCCATCCGCGTTGAACAGTCCATGTGTCTGTTTGGAAAAGTTGTAGAGAAGTGATTTTATGGTTTACGGGATAAATACGTCAATGAAATTGTCTTGATCTGCGAAAAACATTGTTAAACGTGCGTTTAGGGAGCACAAACACTCTCTCAAACAAGCATGTGAACATCTTACAGCTTCTCATCAATACACACTAAGTGCATGTTTAGGAAGAACTTCTTCTCAACGGTGCATGCAAATCAAGGTAAAAACATATCGAAATTTATAAATTATTCTTGAATTCCGTAAACTCTTAAAGGAATTCGTAAACTTATTCCTTTCAAAGGATTCCAAAACACTGTGCATGTTTGGGAATAACTTATTTCAAATTGTGTACGCAAGTTAAGAAAAAATCATCTCGAAATCCGTAAAACCATTTCGAAATCCATAAAAACAATCTCGAAATCTGTAAAACTACTTCAAAATTTATAAAATCATCTCGAAAGCTGTAATTCCTTTCTCCCAACGTATTTCTGACTGTTATGTTGTAAAAGCATTTGCCGCCACTCCCCTTTCTTCCTGAGTGGTGTACTCACCGTTTATTATTTTGTTATGCGGTGTTGTTACAATTAGTTACGTAGCAGCATTTTAGGAGATCAAACTAATCATCCCGTGATAACCTTTACCTTTTCTGTTTTGTTCTTTGCCTTGGTGCAGGGAGGAACTTGAATTCGGGACAATGTGATCTACAAGGTGGAAAATCACACACACACACAGACTACGCACGGTAAAACTTTAAATTTAACCTCATAACCACTCCCATTTAAAAAAAACAAAAAAAGATGTGATTACAAGGTTTACACGGTCATTACATATTTGGCGCAATTATTGCTGAGGATCCTTGCGTGGCTTACAGTGATTGGTTCTCGCACAGGCTATGGCCCACCTCCTACATCCCCCAGCTGTATCACCAACTACCGCTAATTGGCTCGCACATCACCGAATCAGGAGGGGCGCAGAAAATGTTCACATCACCCACTCCTGTCAGCCCCGTAGTCCTAACAGTAATTATAAAAAGCCTCTCCTCTCTAATCATTCCCTCCACATCACATGCTCTTATTTCGCCATGTGGGCCCCTTCCAGCCTGTGCTGCCTCATTCACCTTTTGTTTGCTTTCTAGAGCGCGTGTCCCCCCCCCCAATACAGCGAAGCTTCTGTGTTCTCTTACACGTTGATCCAACGGCTAGTTGTGACCCATCTGACTGTGGGTCCTCCCTTTGTTTTGTCGGTCGAGATGAATCTGCGCTCGTCCGTTTGCTCTGACAACGCCCTCATCGTACATTGGCCTATATAAACAGTTGCCATGACTGCAGTTTGCAACTCCCAACCTTCTCCCTCTCTCAAGCAAAATGGATCAGAGGAGTGTTCTCTCTCTCGCATTCATCTGCATTGTCATCGCAGGCGTCGGTGGTCAATCTCCGGCGGCTGCTCCGTCCAAATCACCTGCCACTCCGGCTGCTGCTACACCGGCGCAAGCACCTTCCAAGCCTAAATCCCCAGCTCCGGCTGCCTCTCCTCAATCGACGCCTCCTGCTGCATCACCCAAGGCAGCAACCCCAGCACCAACTCCCAAAGCAGCAACCCCATCACCATCTCCCAAATCCGCAACCCCGGCTTCATCTCCAGCATCTTCTCCGTCAAAGACTGCGGCGGCACCAGCTCCGGCGACCAAACCTCCAGCATCGTCGCCTCCGGCAGCGGCTCCAGTGAGCTCGCCCCCAGCACCGGTTCCTGTTACCTCTCCCCCTGCTCCTGTTCCAGTGAGCTCACCACCAGCCAAATCTCCTCCCGCACCTGCACCGACAGCTGAGGTCCCCGCTCCGCCACCGACCAAGTCCAAGAAAAAGAAGGGAAAGAAGCACAATGCCCCAGCACCATCACCGTCATTGCTAGGACCACCCGCACCACCCACCGGAGCTCCGGGACCCAGTGAAGACGCATTCTCTCCCGGACCAGGATCTGCCAACGATGAGGTACATACTAGAGTTCATCCTTTTCCTCTTTTTTTTTTTTTAACTACCAACGTGCTGAACGTTGTATAACTTGCCTTAGATCTGGAATTAAGTACATTTTTCTTTCTTACTTTTTCTCTCTATCTCTTTTTTACTTTCCTCTTTTCTACCCATTTTTTCTTATTTTTTACCTCGGAATCCGTAAAAGCTATAACTTCTCAAATATAAAAGCATGTTTGGTTTCAATTTTAAAACCTAGGTTTCAAAATTTGAAACCTAGGTTTTCTCTTTCATACTCTCTTTTTACTACTTTTTTTTCTTTTCTCTTTCTTACTTTTTCTCTCTATCTCTTTCTTACTTTCCTCTTTCCTA
>JANTPZ010148040.1:6016-30580 GCA_025593235.1 Vachellia pachyceras | reverse complement strand
TGGATGTGTATAAATATGTAAGTTGGTGCATGTGGGAGAATTACAGAATTTGAGGAAATGAAAGAAAGTCTGTTATTGAAATATGGAAAATGTGAAAAGTTGTTTAAGGTGCAACTTTCAAGCATTTGTTTGAGAATATTGATGGACTATAATTAGTGAGAATTAATATTCATTTAAAGATGACATAAAGGTCTTTAAATAGAAGTTTCAATCATTGTATTTGGAATTTTATAGAATAAATTATTATTTTTCAAAGTTATTGAAAAATAATTCAAAAGTCAAGAAAAGAAAATCAAATAATGTAAAGGGGTAGAAATGAGATCATGAGAGAAAGAGGATATAAATATTAAGTTGGATAAGCGTATAATTAACGTAATATTATACGTATATGGTTTTAGGATTTGACATTTGTTTGAGCAACCCGAGGAGGACCAAGAAAGGGGATATTAAGGGAGGTAAAAGTAGACCAAGAGATACAGGTAGAAACTCTTTTTATCTTATTCTTATGTATTAAATTCTACATGATTGTATGTGCCATGTGATGTGCTGTAAATCATTGCCGTATGATGTTGAGATGAAATCTCATGATGTAAATTATTACCGTATGATGTTGAGGTGGGACCTCATGATGTGCACTATTGCCGTATATGCCGTATGAATGACTTATGATGTTGAGGTGAGACCTCATGATGTGTACTATTGCCGTATATGCCGTATGAACATGTGGTTATCTTACATGATTATGGATTTTATATATAACTAAATGATAAACTGTGGTTTCTACGGGGATTTTCGAATCTCACCCTCCTATTCAACAAAATACAGCAGAGGCGGGTAGCTCAAAAGGCAAGGAATTGGTGACAAGGGAAGCATAGAATGGAGATGGAAGAGCCCTTTACATATAGTCTGACTTAATTAGAAGTTTAAGGTTTTATTTTAATATAAGCGTGGATGACTTAAATGAGTACGAACATATGGTTGTATAAATTATGTACATATTTTAATATGAGAAAAAAATAGATGTGAGGAGAACATCTCCCCACAAGATACAAGTAAATGTTATTCTCAATGAATAACGAGTAAAAGCGGTTGGGCTATCGTAAGTAGATGAATTTAAAGAACGGTTTTTGAAAGAAAACCTGTTTTCAAAATGCAATAAAGAATAAAAACCTAAGGTCAAATTTGACACTTTGGATTCAGATGGGAAAATAACGTTATTGAAAAGATATTTGAAAAAGTTCACATATTTTCAAAAATATCAAGCTGAAGAAATTATGAGATAAAGTTTTACATGCTTAGAACAGCTACGCTGATAAAAAGGGGAGTGACACTATAAAGGCGATTTCCCAGAACGGAGGAAAAAGGAACCGAAAATGCTGCAGCAGTAAATGGATCATAATTTACATCAGAGGTTGTGGCTTCCCTAATAGTCCTTCTTCTATTGTTTCCATTGTTTTCACCTATTCTCTCCTCTTCACCATTTCTTCTTTTACCATTCCCCTGTTGATTTTCATTCATGTTTTGGTTTCGGGGGTTGGGTTGGTTCTCAGCCATGGTATTTTCTACAGAATTTCCTAAATTATCTACTTTTCCTATACTAGACTCTCCTACTTCTGTACCTAATTCTCTAACCACCTTGCCTTTCTCTTTTCTTTTGTGAGCCTTACGTCTCTCCCTCAATGTTCCCTCAATCTCAGGATCGTAAGGCTCTAGCCGATTCTTTTTGGGCATACAAAGGAAAAATCAAGGCAGGAGCAAACTAAAACAACTTAAAGCACACTTCAAAAAAAATGAATGGAATGGGTGTGTGTGTGAGTGTATCAATGAGTATGTATGAAAGATATGTATGATTGAAGTGTATGTATGTACTGAAAATGAAATGAAACAAGTAGAAGAAGTGTGAAAAAGAGATTTTAGCCGCGGCAAAAATATTAGTCGCGACGAACAGTGCCTAAGAGGGTAAACAGGTGAAAATTCAGATTTTTGGCCGCAGCGAAAGTATATTTTAGTCGCAGCGAAGAACACCCGAGAGAAATCTCTCGTTAAAAATGCAAGTTACGCCGTGGCAAAACCCAACTTTAGTACGCCCGAGAAGGTGTTTCTATGTGGAATTCACGTATGCTGCGGTGAAAATGGAGATTGGTCACGGCAAAAATGCGAAAATTATGCAGAATGCAGATGAAAGCTGGTGTAAATGCTAGTCTTCCTAAAATGCAATGCTATGATATGCACAAGTTGATCCTATACTATAAACAGATGCAAAATAAATAAACAAAAACACAATCTAAACTAATGGCACTTAGCTCCCCGGCAACGGCGCCATTTTTGATCCGACTACACCATAGATTATAAAACTTTGTCGTTGTCTAGCCTTGAAAATGGATAAAAAGATTTGTGATTTCCAAGGATTACATAGGGTGCAACCCTAGGGTCGTTCTCTCTGGAGCTTTGTATACCACTAGATTTTAGCTTGTGTTTAAGTTAGTTTTGCAAATGAACACTGTTTTTGATTCAAAATAACTATGTACCTAAGGGCTAAATACAAAATAAAATCTCTTTTTGGTATTTTTGAATTCTGTGGAAGCAGCTAAACAGGATTAAGATGTAAAAGTGTTTAATGATGGATTCCCTCTTGAAAATGAATATGGCCATCATAGTTCTCAAAAGATTAGGGAAAGTATTAGTTTTTGCACTAAGTTTCGTAATGAAAACCCCAACAACTCGCTGGGTCAGAAATTCCATGTAATGAACTCCATTCCATGAAACCCTTTAGAAACACTTAGTGTGTGTACGGAAATCCAAAGTGAAAAATTCAACTCAACACATCATTGCCTCTAAAATCAAGCACAACTAGGAAGATAGAAGAGAACAAGAAATATTTCATTGAATAGGTAGAAATGAGACTTGACTCTACCATGTCGATCACAAAACAAGCTCAATACACAATTAATCCAAGTTTGGCTCAACCGAGACCAAGTATCTACGTACAAATTACAAGTTCTAACTCAAAAACCAAGTAATCCATAACATAAATACAGATTGAAAACTAATGCTCCCCTTTTGGAACTTCAAACTCAGTCTATCTTCATCTTTAAGAGGAAGGGAGATGCTCAGCTACTCATTTGATGCGAAATTGGGCTTCGAATGGATGATTGGAGGTGCATGGGTAGATTGATGGTGAGATGGGTGACATTGGGGTTGTGAGTAGAGAGAAAATGGGAGAATATGAGTTGTGTGTGTTCTGCCTCCTTCCTTTCGTCCCTCTGAAACTTACCCTAATTAGGTTATATTAACCATCCATGGTCGGATCCAAGAAGGCGGGTTGGGTTTATTTTCCTTTTGGAGCATAATCTGGTGCTGATGCGCGATATTCATCGCGGCGAACCTCTCCTGAGGGTTCATGCTCGTCTGATTGAACTTGCGCCACGGCGAACTTTCCAGAGCTGCTTCCTTCTGATCTTGTTCAGAGTTCCTAAAATGAAATAGCAAATATTTGAAGTATCATTTGCTCATGATGGAATTTAAGCACAATTATATCATTATTCATGGTAGATGCACCCAGAATCACGTTAATCAAGATCAACAACTCTAAATCTCAAATTAAGCACAAGAAGGGTCATGAAGGGCTAAAATTGAATCAAAAACTCTTGAAATTCAAGTACAAAAGTGGTATAAATAAAGCTCAATCAACAACCAAGAAGGAGGAAGAATTGAATATTGAAAACCATGAGAAAAACATACAAAAGAAGACCTCCATATTCCAAGTGCCGATCTTGTGGTTGAAGAAGAATTGAATGCTGAAAATCACGTTGAAAAATGTATCAAAGAAGAAATCCATATTCTAAGTAATGATCTTGTGGTTGAAGAAGAATTGAATGCTGAAAATCATTCAGAAAAATGGATCGAGGAAGAAATCCTTATTCCAAGTATCATTAGTGTCGTTGAAGAAGATCCCCTCAATCATGGAAAGAAAAGTGAAAATATGATTGAAATTGAGTTTTCTGAGAATTTAGAGAGAAAAGTTGTGTTTGAAGAAGAAAAAAAGATTGAGAGTATAGTGTTTTGAAATTAAAGAGAAAAAAAGAGAGATTTGAATTAAGAGAAAAGAAATATGAAAAGAGTTATAAGTGTGAATCATAACTATTATAAGAATAATTTCTTAGTTAATAATGGTGTTAATCATTCCTGTCATCCTAATTCTAGCGTGTTGCATTTATTCTTGGATTTGTTTCATAAGAAGCCACCTGATGGATTTTATCCTCAAGAAGTATGTGCCCTTATTTTTCTTTACATGCTGAAGATTTGAGTATGAATCTCTTTGAAGAGAGAAGGAATGATGCAATCCAGCATGACGCATTAGATTCCAATAAGCTGCTACAAGTTCCAAGTGGGTCAACCACAAAGCAGAGCCAAAAGAATTAAGAAAGTATTGAATGGGCTTGTGCAAGAGGTTCTAACAAAACAAATGACATTTGGATTAACTAATGAGAATGAAGACTCCAAGGACATCATTAATTTGATGTGGGCTGAGAATGGACTTACATATCATATTTTGGGCTTGGAGGCTTCAAATTAAAGGGCTTGAACTATGAGTTATACATAGGAGAACTCATTTGGGCTTAAATAATTACATTTTGGGCCTAAAAATACTTATTATCTTTAGTTTATTTTATTTATGCCAAAATTTGAATTTTGAATTAGATATAATTGGTTAGAAGATATTCGTTTGAATAACATTGCTCCTAGATTTTACGATATATATCAATTTTAAATTTGAATTTTATCTTTTTAGATTTTAGGTTGAATTTCATATTTCTAGGATAGAATCTCATAATGTAATCTTTATAAATACATTGTACTCCTTATTCTTGAAATCGAATTAGATATCATTTTTTACTTTTGAGATTAAAGATTTGCATTCTCGCAATTTCAGACTTGAGAGATGATTCTCTCTAGGGTTCTTTAGTGAACTAACGATTTATCAAGGCTTAATTAACCTTGTGGTGTCTTCCAACACTTAATGTCTTTGTTCTTTTATATTCAAAGGTTCAAGTGGATTGTTAACCTTTGTTTAGTGTTCTTGAGTTGCATATAGTTCAAATTGGTTGTGGGTTCTTGAGATCTTTCCTTTTGGGTTCGTGCTATATTCTTGAAACTCAGTTTCTTTTTTGATTTGGTAGAATAGAGTGCATTGTCAATGCATAATTCTATTCCTTTAGTTAATAAAATATTGGCTCTTTTAGATCCTTTAATGCATATCTAGTTTATTTATTATGCCCATATTTTGCCCCTTTATGATTCTCACTGTAGGACCTAAGTAAAACCATTATGATTCTAACCACACACATGGTTGCCATCATATCCACCATCTCGACTACCACCACCATTATATTTAATTATAACTATATTCACTTCAGGAATTTCTACAAAAAATTGAATAATTGATGAGTTAAGCTTAGAAATGTCTTATAGATCAAATCGTCATGTAATTCATCCTTAAAGTTTTAAGTGATATTGTAATGTCCCTTACTTTTTTCCTCAAGACCTCTTAACAATTTTAACTAACAACTTGCATGCTTAATCATATTTTGAATTAGCGTATCAAGTGAAATTGTTAAAATATTTTTCCTTTTTATGCCCACTTGGTAAAACCCTTGCATTTTCACCAATCCTTAGAAAAATCATGAATAATACTAGATAATTTAGAATCAAGTGGTTAGCGTAGTTAATTAGACCTCAACAATCCTCTACGGGGCAATGGTCCTTAATTAACCAAGTGTTGGATATTGTGTTATAGGGTGAATCATTGTGTTTGAGTATTTTAATTAATGAATTGTTTATTTAGTATTGTCATATTCTGTATGTTTTGTTATGATAAATTGTCTTTGGATAAATCATTGTAGCTACTGTAAAGCTACTTTATCTTGCCGAAAATACTTTCAAAATTCATCTGAGCATTGCATGAGTTTTCTTATCTCAAATCATATTCCATAAATGTCCTTAATTTATGTATCGATGCATGGGATAGTGGGAAAATATTAGTTTAAGTCAGTCGATTAAATTCTCATCAAGAATATGTTGAATTCAATTGCATATGGTTAATATTTATTTTTAGTATGCAATCTTAAGTAGTTATAGTATCATCTGTGTTGCATATATAAAGAACTCATTTGTTTTTTTTTGGAACAATTTAAAAGAGAAGTATGATCACCATAAGCTATTTATTTTTCCAAAAGTCCATCAAGAATGGATACATTTACATTTGCAAGACTTTAAGTTTGTGAGTGAGAATAACCCAGCCATGTTTCATTCATCCAATTGTCTCCTATTTCAGTAATACAGGGAGAAAGGTTTTAAGAAATATTTTGACATTGTAGAATTCTACAATGGGTGCAAAAATAACTTTTCGAGATTACCATCTCAAGCTTCAGACCACCAATTTGAGTGATTCAAGTGTCTGAACAAAACTTCTAAAATCAGCCCAATCCAACATTGTATGAACAACCTGGAAGATCAAATCCCTGAGGTTCCATTTTTTATCATGAGCTTTTGGAGACAATGCACAATGAAATAACAAGTTCCATCATGTATCGAACAAATCATTCATATCATACAAGTTATAGGTACGTGCAAATCCCCGAGTTTCAATTCATTCATACCAAATACGGCGTGGAGGAAGAATGGGAAACATGAAATATATGAAATGGCGCATCTTAATTAGTTTGCCCATATCTCATTTACTCACCAAACAACATTGTTCAAAGGCAGAGAAGAGAGGGTGAACTCAAAATATGGTCCCTTTAATCCTCAATTTCTCAATGTTTGTTAAGAACCCAGGATAACAGATCAGAAATGTAAATCCAAGGACTGCTTGCCAAACTTTTTTATACACAATCCACAGTTCAAGTGGGTTTCTTTTTTCCACTTCCCTAATGTTGAGTGCGTGAGGAAAGGGAAAACTTGATCTACCCATCACCAAAATACTTTACAGCTATCATTTACAAAACAAATCTAACATACTTGGCAACCCAAAGAGAATTAGTAATACCAAAATATAGAAATAGGGAATCATTCATTCCCTAAACAACACAAGGAATCATTGCTGCACCTCCTTTGTCAATTCATCGTTAGTAGCTTGACCTGGAAAAATGGCAGATATAGAATCTCAATAACCAAAGTTTTGCAAACATCATTTAAAATCTCGGCATAAGATAAACATATGCCATGCCAATCATTATAATAGCATCATACAAGGGAAATAACATCATCTTCACGAAGTAATATATAGCCATGTAATAACACCGGCCCACCCCAAGAGGTGCAATAACTCCCAAGATTACAACCCTAATTCCCAAGTCACCTATAAGGCAAAGTACCGAAGGCACACCGGGAGATACACATACTACCAAGCTCATGGCGAAATAGCCAATACACACCGACAAGGAACTCATGCTATCTGGTGAGGGTCATGTATAGTAGTAGCCAACACACATCTGTGAGATACATGCTACTACGTCAGCTTATCTACGAAGTACACACTCGCAAGGAGCACTTCCTAGACGGTCAATCCTAAAGCATAAAAAATAATCACGTCATATCGCACTAACACATGCAAATCCTTTTACCAATCACAATTAAATAAATGGCTACAATGTAAAATCCCATATACTTCCAAGTTGGCCCCTGACAGGCCGTCTGACCTATTTCCACCCCTACTTCTAATTAACTAATTACTAGGTTACCAAAATCAAGAGAGCCATAAGATATACGTCTAGATCCCCAAACAATTTAGATTCCAACATCAAGACCCCAACACATAACAAACCTAAAAAACGTGGGTGTCCAACATTATAACCAGAACTAAATACAAGGAGCTCCCTCAATTCTTAAAACTCCACCATAAAACAGTACTTTAAAAACAAAAAAAATTAAACACAATCAAACTGGAAGTAATTAATTCTCCCAAACATCTCATTAAATGCTTTAGTTAAATTAAGTCATTATTTACCTTTTTGTCAAAATTATTTATAAAACCCATACGAATTTTGTCTGTGACCATTCAAAATCCTCAATAACCCCAGATCATTTTTCATCAAATGAGAACAAGCCTCCACAACATAGTGGAACTTTTTTCCATACATATAAGATGCACATGCGGCTTTGTATGCGAGTATCTGCAATTCACCTGCACCATAACGAAAGTAGACAATACACCACCATATCTTGTACAAGCAATAATTTGGAGATATCATATTGTTAGATGAATGATAAAATTTTCAGTATATTGAAAAAAGATATATTAATTTACAGGCATCAGAAGAATACCAGCTTCAATTTCGGATCTAAGAATCTCAGGGCTAAAATGTCTGTTTAACCACCACCTACATCGTACCTCCCAAAAATTCTTTGTAAGTACTTTTGGAGTACTTCTTAGGAAAGAAGAATTGGGTTGCCTGCACTCTCTATCGTCATTTAAGCATGGAGATCCACAATCTTGTCCATTATTAAATAATCTAGAGAAACAATAAGAAAACTGCTTCCACGTGTAGTGTTCTGCATTTACAGCATCCAAATGAGAAGCAATAATTTCTACTAGCGTATCAACACTACAGTTCCCTGCATTATATTAAAAGAACAAAAAAAATTAAATTCAAAATTATGAAGGTTTCTAAATTATACAAAAAAGGTAAATATCATTATTTAAAAAAACCAACTTACCATCATCATCTTCATGCAACTTCACAAGCTTCGCTAATGATTCACAACATGTTGGGTCCTTCTTTAATGTTTCCACAAAACAGTTTGCAAGTAAGAGAGAATCGTTTGATTTAAACCGCTTCATGAGAATAGCCTTTAATCTACGCGTGTGAATAACAAAATTGTGAAAATGAGAAAAAAATTTTAGTGTACCACAATTTGCTTGTATCAAAAGCTATCACTCTATCAAGAAATACTAGGAAAATAAGTGCATATAAAATAATAAAAATCTCAGCAACCAATAATCTTTAATTGCTTAAAGTAACATCTAGAACTCGTATTTCCTTTAGCAGAGTGCGTTGTATTCATTGTCATTAAGAAATAAAAAATCTTTTGGCAAACTGAATTATTCAAATTATGCAAATAACATTTCACAAGAGAAAGTTAAAACATAACTATAGCTAACATGACTGTCAGTGTTTAACTGCAACTGACAGAATATTTACATCTTAACTTGGCATCTTACTAGGAACGAGGGGAACACAACTTATCCCATTAGGTGATGTTGGCTATTTGAACTGTACGGCATCATTGTGCCTTATCAACAATGAAAAACTAGGGTAATGCTTAGGAAAATAAGATTTCCTGTATAAAGCACAACAGTGGAGACACAGAGAGGCAATCAGAAATATTAATACTAAATTCTGGTAAAATCTCCTTCATTACACTGGTCACTAGAGTTGATTATTTTAGAGGCATACAGGGTAGGGATTTCACAACCACCATATAAATAAGAAGTCAACAAAAGCCATTAACAGCATCATTATCAAACATGTGCTTATAAACAAATAACGAGATCTACTATAGAAAATCACTCGAATCATGCATATAGTCTAAGCATGGCAAATATATAAAGAGTAAAGAGGTAAAATAACCCAAAAGTTTTGCGAATAGGGGGCATTTTGGATCCGGAAATTTTAGAATATGACATTTCTGCCCCCACCATTAAAAATGTTCACGTTGACTAACTTACCTATTGAGGGTGTGACAGACAACATTAAAATTTTTAACAGTGGGGGGCATTTGCCCCTCCAAAAGGCCCCCAACAACTTTCGCGTGCCCAATGCCCATTCACAAAAACATCCAGGTTATTTTTACCCCTTAACCTATAAATAAACGATGGAAGTATTTTATATATAGTCTGATTAGTCATTTCTTTTTCAAGTGAGTTTAGCCAATGCTAAGCATGGAATTTGGTGAGTTTTAGTTTTGCTCTTGCTGGTATTTTCATTAAAGACATGGGAAAAAGGGCTAAGGGACACATACCTAAATGGAAGAGCGGAGATAGAAGTGCAGCACTGCTTCTCAAGTATATTTAGTGCCTCATCAACGTGATCTCCAATCAGCAAAAGCTGGGAAAATAAAGACATTTTAAAATGTGAAAGGGCTACGAGCATCTAAAATCATGGACAAATGGAACTGAACCAAACTAAAGCTCACCCAGAAGTGATCATACAATTTGAACACCACAAGACTCAATTAAAATGTACATGGATATGATCATGGATGTTTTTTACCTGTATCAATGGAAGTAATGCTGCTAATGCTGAGGGAGTTGAGTCAAGAGCTATTTGTAAATGCCTCACTGCATTTCTATAATTGTTATCAAGCAGTTTGTCCCGCATGAGAATGAAATTCTCAAAACTTTCGTCGTCAGATATATACAATGGTAACAACCATGCATCATATCCCTCTAAAAAAATGCAGAACATTAGTAAGGCGTCAAAGGTAAACCAAAGGGTAACCACATTCAAAACCTTAGACATGCTGCAAAACATGTAATTGAAAGAGACTTACTGGAGGTTGATAGAATAAAATAGAAATACATTTGCCTCTAATTCTCATCTATATCTTTTTTCAGTCAATTTTCATCTATATCAAAGCTGAACATAAGTAAAGCTAATAAAGAAGCTCACTATTTTTCAAATAGACAAGCTTATATGTCATAAATAACAACGTCGAAACAAGAAGAAAGCATGTTTTTCGCTCATGAAAGTGTGCAGAAGAACCCATGTTACAGTCATAGCCAACAAGATACATATTTGTTCTCCAATCAAAAGATTTGACCAGACAAAAATGGGGAAGGGAATTAAAAAAAAAAAAAAATCCTATAACCAACATAAAAATACAATTTTAGTTTCTCATGGAAGACATTGAAAATGCATTTTAGTATACTCCCATACTCCTTGTCCTATTATCTATTACCACTTCTAAACAAGTATGAAATGTCAACTAAGGATAGAACCAGAAAGCTCCCCAAGGTTACGCAAGTTTACAAACTACAGACAAGTCCAATATGATAAAATCTATACAAATGAACTGCTAAACAGAACAACATTCATAAATGCCTGCTCTAGTCATATGTTATCCATCCTAATGCTCCAATATGGCAATATACAAGCCAATTGTGAGAGTGGAATCAAAATCCTTAATGTAAAGAATCTTTATTCCACTGACTTAAGATACATATCCCTGAATCTGTAACAAATTTAATAACTAAAAGTCCAAGATTATGTTTATCCTAAAAGTAACATTTCTAGGAATCATCGCTTCACTTGTTAAATCCCTTAGTCTACAATTGGTTAAAATCCATAGAATCCTTGAACTCCATACTATGTGAAAATAACTTACAATCCTTCAAAAAGTGACAATGGATCCCCTCAAACTTGAAAATTACACAAAAATAACTCCTACTGTTAGTCAATTTGTCATTCACAAAAAATAGCTTGACAATATTAGAGAGAGTTGCATGACCTAATATTTCTGGAAATTATCTAAACAACCCATATTCAAATTTGTTATTTGCGTCAAAAAAAATTTAGAAAGGTTCGTTTATTCTGACTTGTCACCATTTCTTAGTAACGGTTCGTTTTGAAGATTAGGAGCCATATGACTCCATATTCATTTAATTCTATACATTTTAACATTTACCTACAACATAAAAAACCCCTCACTAGAAAAAACTTCCATAAAGTGGGCGATCGAAACAAATATAAACTTACCAACAAAATTTACAACAACAAAAAAACCTTGGAAGAAACATAGCAAGCATGTGCAAAAGGCGAAAAGTAAAAAAGAAAATAGATGAAAGGAATATTAAAAATTTACCAAGAGTGTATAAACAAGAAGTGTCTTGCTCCATTAATAAGGTCCTTGGGGTGTTACACTGGTCAGAATCTCTCCATTGGAACTCTTTGGGTACACTAGAATACCACAACTCATAGAATATCAAACCCATGAGCATATTTGATAGAGGGTGATCAAAAATCTCTTTTTCTTGCCTAAAAGAGAAGTAGGTTAGAGATTGATAGTCTATTTTAAAAGACAAAAAATTCATTAAAGAAACGCATTGACAATGGAAAACAGAAATATGAATTCTAAAACATTAATATATTATTCACCATATAGCAGTCACAACTAAGATTTAGCAACCACGCTGCTTGAAAGAAGAAACATTTCCAATTTCCTATGCTAGCATTAGAAACATAACCAAACACATAAATTAATAAACAAACAGCCACTCTTTATAACTTCACCATTTTATTGTAGCATTCTAACATTCACCATGGTTCGGTTCATGCTATACATAACTATGGACAATTTGTTCCAAAGAATGTCAAAAAGCCTTCCCCAAACAAAGTAATATCTGACAATCAATCAACTATTTATGAAACAATACTAGGCATACTACTGCTACAGTTGTTCCTTTGAAAAAGGAAGACAGTATGCATTAAAGATAAAAAAACGCATACCACAAAGTAGCAGCCTTATATGCATCCTCAATGTTGCCTTGAATCATAAAAAACAGTATCAAATCCAAATCAACTGCATATCTTTTCTGCTCCAAAAGTACAATGTGTTATCAATAACAAGCCGCAAGAAATATCCTAATATAACAATTGCAAGTACAACGTATCCAAGGAAAATTCATTCAACTATTAATATAAAAAAGCAACCAAAATAATCTATTCTTTTCAATTAATCAAGAAAGACCGAAAGATATTTCCATCCAACATACACAAAATAAAAATTGAATAAACATTTTTATTATTATTCCTCTGAAGACATTAATTGGTTGTTTATGCATGCATTAACAGACAGATTAAGGGGTGGATGCGGATAGGAAAAAGAAGTCTAATTGTGGCCACATTGGACCATCAAGGGAAACTCCTTTCAACAACGTCCAATTTCCAGATAAAGAATGGAATTGAGGTGAACAAAGATGATGCAAATATGGAATCCTTTCTGTCATGAGCTCCAAAAGATAAGGTTCCTTCCCATGAATGGGATCACAAAGATCCATTGTTGAAAGTGGACATACACTATACACCAAAAGAAAGCGGGTGCATCCTATAAGACACTACTCTCCAATCATTTATACTATTGTGTGGTCTTTGTGTCTTTACTGACAACCACTCTCATACCAATCCTTCCCTCCTGCAGTTTCATCTTGATAACATGCTCATTAAATTTATAATTATTATGTAAGGAAAATCTTTATCAGCATATGAAATCAGAATCTAAATTCATAAATTAATAAAGATGAAAGAAAATCTTTAATAGAAGATGAGCTAGAATCTTAAACATAACAGCAAATAAACACAAGAGAATATCTGTTACAAAAAACAAATACTCAGTAAATATTTATTGGCAGAAAAATGATTCAGGACTCCCTAAAACACTACCAAGCCCTCAAGAATCTGTCAAAACCATTTAGAATCCAGCAATGCTGAAATTATTTGATAAAAGACGGTCATCTTGTAGCACTTTAGGAAAAAGTACCATGAAATATACCTCTATTGGCTCATCTTTCATTTGTCCATTTTTCATCATCCAAACATTATAGATGCTTATTATCCTTCTTGGTTTGATATTACCATTTTCTACATGCTTGAGAAGCCTCAAGAAAACCTACAGATGTAACAAAATAAATCGTGAAAACTTAAATCTGGATATCAGTATTAGAATATTAAATCGCAACATAGTATTATGGCAAAATGATTATCAATAAAAAACGCAAGGAATGGCTAACAAACTGAAAATCAACTTCAACCACATTATCAAACTTTTAAATATGAAAATGTAAACTACATTTTAAAGCAATTCAGACTTCTGAGTCTTGAATTGTAATTCTAAATCATTTTATTGGTTTGCATTTTTAGAATATATTGCAACCCAACAACCAAATATAGTTGAAAATTAATATGATAATCAACAAAACTTGTAAATTCTATTGAAGTCATGTAAGTTTCAAGTACACTATCTGATATATGTTGTTATTATCATTTATACCAATAGTTCTAGAAGAGGTCAAATTAGTAATTCTGTTTCTGAAGTTAGTTACCAGAGAGAAGATAACACATGATGTGGCTAGGTAGAGGGTATATGATGCATGCCAGACACATTTTTCCTCTTGTTGAATGAATTCTGTACTTTTTCCCTTTTATTGTTAACATTAAGGTACCTGAACATGTCTCGTCTGAATTATCCATGGATTTTATTATTGAGCTGCCTAAATCTTACAATAAGACTGTCATTTTGGTAGTGGTAGATCACTTGTCTAAGGCTGCACATTTTTTTGCAATAAAATATCCATTTAGAGCAGTGTAAGTAGCTCAGATTTTTTTTAAGATAATGTAGTTAATTTACATGGTTTCCCTAAGTCCATTGTGATTCACATTTATATGGAGTAAATTCACATTATTCTTCGGCCTATCATCCTCAAATGGATGGCCAAACAGAGGTTCTGAATCGTTGCTTCGAGTGCTACCTCCATTGTATGACTGGGGATTTTCCTAAATAAGCTGAGTTTTGGTATAATACTACTTATCATTCAGCCGTTGGGATGTCATCTTTTGAGGCTGTTTAAGGTGTTTCACCATCAGTCCATTTCCCTTACATAGCTGGGGAATCTTCTAATGATCTCATGAGGTGGTCTTGCAAGTTCTGAAACAGCGGCTGCTGAAAGCTCAGCATAGAATGATACAACAGGCCAACAAACATAGGACTAAGCGTCATTTTGAGATTGGTGACATTGTTTCTCTAAAGCTCCACCCTTTTAGAAGAAAATTGATTAATAATTCTTCTCTCCACAAACTTTCTGCTAGGTGCTTTGGACCTTTCCAAATTCTTAAAAAGATTGGAGCAGTGGCTTATGAACTGGCTACCCCTGGGACTAGAGTTCACCCAGTTTTTCATGTTTCCCTTCTTAAGAAAACATGTGGGATCAGCCGCTATAATGGCCACTTCTTTTCCAGCTATTGATGACCAGGGGCAGTTCATTTTGGAACCAGAAGCCATTTTGGGACGCAAGGTTGTTAAACACCACAACTTACCAGTAAAGCAAGTGTTAGTATGCTGGAAATTTTCTCACCTGAAGATGCCACGTGGGAGGACCTGTCTATGATCCAGCAGCAGTTTCCTCAATTTCATAATACTGCACCATCATTGTGGACAAGGATTCATTCTAAGGCGGGGAGTACTGATATATGTTATTGTTATCATTTATACCAATAGTTCTAGAAGAGGTCAACTTAGTAATTCTGTTTCTGAAGTTAGTTACTAGAGAGAAGATAACACATAACGTGGATAGGTAGAGGACTAGAGGGTAAATGACGTACACCATGCGCATTTTTCCTCTTGTTGAATGAAGTCTGTACCTTTTCCCTTTTATTGTTAGCACTATCTCTAAAAATTTTCATTAATATATATATGTATATATCTTTAGATATTCCAAGCTCCAATACAGAGCCTCCTATATAATGTAGTTTGTCTAGGTAAGATGTTTGCAGATAAAAATAATAAGGAAAAACTCCAACCTTAAAATCAGTTGGCAGTTACATGGATAGTTGGCAGTAGCCCATCATCCTATCTTGGAATATAAAATTCTTTATCTAGACCATAGGAAATGAAAATTTTTCAATCATCTCTTATCCTCATCTCTTGCCCTTATTTTCCAAGGAGAAGGATTAGATGACAGATTTGCCAAAATGCTCATAAAATTTCAAAAACCAAAAATCCCATCTCCCAATCCCAAATTCTAAAATTACCACAACAATGCGGGAACACCAGAAGAAATAAGCTTATTCAAAACAAATGGTTTCACTGTTAATACTTTGTGATTCTGCCGAACTGGAGAGACCTATTCCCCGTGAACCAATAGAAAGAGCTAAGATGTAAAAGACCTCAAAACTAAAAGAAAAAATTAAACTCATACCGAGAACTTAAAATTGATTCTCAAAGGGGGACGTTTCTTCAATTGTTGCTCGCAGATACACACTAAGAACACCACTAGCTTCCACCCAATTGTGTTGGTTCACAAGTTTGTGTAACAGCTTCCGTAATATACCTTGATGTAGTGGCCTCAACTTGTTAGAACGCGGTCGATGAATATAAGAAGGCTTCCTCAATGATAAATTGATTCGTTTGCCAAGCTTTTCTTCTTTGGCCATGGGGTCAATGTGAGCAACCCTTCTCAATTTCCTTTTACGGTTGGGGATTGTTGTAGCACTGTGTACATTCTCTAATTCATCAGCTTGCCTATCCCAAGTACAAGACAACATATCAATATGAAGACAACTAACATCAAATAACCACAAGTCATCACAAGTGAAAATGCAAAAAAGGGAGAAATTCCATTATATAAGGACCAAATGTACATTCTTAACTTTGTATAATTAACATCATGTTCCGACAATTACTGTTAACTTATCTAAACTTCAAATCTTAAAACTATTCGATTCCATCAACTTGATTTCAGCTTCAAAAACGAGTACATTGTTGACATATCAAAGTCTCCAAAATCCCGAAACATTTCTTTCTAATTTTGATTAAAAAAAACCTCATTATAAGAAACTTACTATTAACCCAACTACTATAATGCAGAAAGTCCCAAGCTCCACAATTGGGTAAAATGAGCAGGGAGTACTGAAATTAGAAGGATATAAAGATGAAAGAAAGGGAACAAAAAACAAACCTTGGTTCATCGCGTTGAGGGCTTGGGATGAGAGAAATAGGGATGATAGGGAGGTCATTTAGATATGCATCGCTGTTCACGAACTCTTCCCCCGAAGAAGCCATCATGGCAATGGAGCAGATGGAAAAGACTAGGAGAGGAACCCAGGAAACAAAACGTATGGTATAGCCCTACAAACCGTTGAAGGCAATTCATTCACAGGAGGCTGTGAATAGTCAGGGTTCCTCCTGTTTCTATACACCTGAGTGGTGATCAGCGTGGTGCTGGTGAATGATAGATTCTCGAGATACTGGGCTGGAGTCTCAGGGGAACGCGATAATGGATAGGAGTCGGTTGGGCATTCGGTTGCAGTGGAACGAAGTGGAAAGGCGAGGAGATGAGGAGCGAGTTCTTATTGGGAGAGTGATGGCGAAGATTCGTGTAGGTTATGTGGCTGTGAAGGTTTCAGTTCAGGCAGCTTGAAAGGCCATGGGGGAGGTGGAGGTGAAGTCCATAGGTTTCAACTTGTATTCTTTTACTTTCCCAAATCCGGCTGAGGCGAAACGGGTCCTACAGAAGAGTCCATGGCTGGTACGTAATCATATGCTGAGTCTGCAGAGGAGAAAGCCATATCTAAATGACAGTGAAATCCAGATAAACTCGTGAGTTATGGGTGCAGTTTCACAATATACCACCGGAGGGAAGGATGATAAGTAACATTAAGGTTAATGGCGGAAGGAGTAGGTAAGATCATTGAGGTTGAAGACCCGGAACTTGTAGCACGAAACTTTGGACGGGCCAGGGTGGAAATTGATGTAGAAAAGCCTTTAGTGCCTGGTTTTGTAGCTCCAAGGCCAGATGGTTTGGAAGATGTGTGGATTCAGGATAAATACGAGGAACTGGTAGGATTTAGCTTTTGCTGTGGCCGGCTGGGGCAGATTCTGTGAGGAAGAGCAAGTACTCTTTGAGGTGGATGGAGGCAGTCGTAGATATGACGCTTCGTTGTGTACCTAAGGGCTCCGGCAGCCTGTAATTCCGATGGTGAGGAGGGAAGGTTTTGTGTCAAAGGGGAGGGAAGCATTAAAGTTTTGCATGGTAAATTAGGAATGGGTGGTGGTAGTACGGAGCGGGGAGAGTGCGCTAAAAGGGTCTACGCTGACGCGAGGGGATTGGGGATGGTGATGTTTCAGGGGTATTTAATGAAGTCTACTTGTTTGGCGGCGGGAAGTCTCCTTACTTTCATAACGCTTATTTAGTAATCATGGGCTTACTTTTATAACCATGGGCTTATTTTCATAAACACGTTTAACAGTGCTTTCCGCAAAACGAGACAATCTCCTTCACATATTTGCCTCGGCTTATGTGAATAAGCACTTATAAGTGACTTATGGCAATTTGCCAAACGGACCTATGTCACACCTTAACTTAACCTTTAACTTCATTTCATATTGATTTGGAATTAAAGGGAAGCCTCAAATTGATTAAAAGGTCCAAAAGTTTCAATTTAAAAACTTTCAACTTTTTGCAAGTTACTAGTCACTGATTTTAGGGTTAACTTTGAAAATTCATAATTAATTTTAGAAAAATCAAAATTGAGTGCTTCCAATTTCTATTTGAAGCTTGTAAGTTCCTTTATAAGGAAAAAATACTCATTGAATCAGTAGCTTGCCCAATTGATACATTTTAATTCATGAAAATGCAATGTTCATTTGGTCATTTTTTCTATTTTTCCCAGGTTTTTCAATGATTTTCTTCAAACTTTGGAACATCATAACTTTCTGTACAAAACTCAAAATTCAGTGTTCTTTGGCTTGTTTTAAAGATTGCAATGTGAACTATTTTTTTGTAAAATGTAAACTCATTTGGAGTCCATTTTCCCTATTTCCCGAAAGGTTAAAGTTAGGGGTTTGACTAACTTAACTTCAACACTTTGCCAAACTTTTCAATTTCAAACTTTACCATTTGAAACCCTAACTTCTAATCCTCTTTTAATCATACTTAATCATGTAATTAGGGGTCATTATCCATCACATATTAGCCAAACATTCATAGGTTTACAACCCATATTACAAGCCATACATAAATTCCAAAATGCTCATATAATTATAACATAGTTCATGATCAAAATCATGACAAATTCCTTGCTTCATGCATCATAAACTTTCTCCTTACCTTTTGATGAACTTATACCAAGAAATGGTTAGTGGGGAAGGGTGAGATTTTTGGAAATCCCAATAGCAAAGTTTGCTAACATACATAGAAATTTGGCATGATATACTTTAAGTTCATAAATTTAGATGTAACAATGCAAAATGTGTTCCAAGCACATATCAATGCATATGGCCATAGCATCATGTTACTCATAAACACATTTCAACAATGTCATAAAGTCGTGCACATCATTAAAGTAATTTCACAATAATGTTAGAGAAAGTTAGAAAACTTTGCTACCTCTAACTCTTAACTTTCTTGATTTTCCAAGCTCTCTTGTTGCCTCTTTCCAAATAGACTCCTTAACTTCTCAACTTCCTAAACAACATTTAAGAGCATAATCATCATTTTCAAGTCATGAATTAGCCAAGAGAAAATCAAAACGCAATAGAGCCTTCCTTGCTCTTTTAAAGAAATCCTAGAACACTTTAACTTGTCTTAATGGTTTCTAATGCTTCCCAAAATTTGGACTCACTTATACCCTACACAAAAACTCATTTTAAAGCCATTGGAAGCATCAAAATCATCAAAACCAGCCTCCTTCAACCACTTTCCAGATTTGGACGAAAATTCCCAAAAATTAGGAAAATGGTTCCTTTCAAAGTTTCAACTCATGCAATCACTATTTCTTGATTCCAAACTTGTTTTCTATGTGTTGTTTGGCTCAAATACAACTCTTCCATATCAAATGAAGAATTGGACAGCACCTCCCCTTAGGGTTCACCATCCCAAAATTTACAAAATCAACAAACAAGAGCCAAACAATCACAAGCTATACATCAATCTACTCCTTATCATTGAAGGAGTAGTTTCCACCCATTAAACCTTGCTACATCCTTCTCTTTCTCACGTTCTCTTGCAAGAACCCTAACTTTGAAACTTCCAAAAGAGAGGACTAATCAAGAAACTAATCCATGGAAGTTGTAGAGAAGCTTGTAAGGATCATTTTGATGTATAGAAACAAGGGTTATAAGCTTACACTTTGATTTTCTCTTGAACTTGTTCTTCCTCCAAACCATGAAGATGGCGTCTTTGCTCTCCCTTTTTCTGCCCATAAAATGTCGGTCTAATGGCTGGAAGATGGAGGGGAATAATGGTTTTAATAAGGCCTTTTTCTACCGGTAAACATAACTTTATTCCGGTAAATCTTTTTCTACTTTTCTAGAGATATTTTCTTCCTCATCTAATCTCCATATTTTCATCTTGAATATAACAAAATTATTATCCCCAAAATACCCTTTACTTTTCTCAAATTTTACATGATTAATTTATCCTGTCCAAAATCCCTGAAAACGTACAATCGGAGAGAAAATTCTTTTAGGGCCTTGAAAAATACTACATTTTTCACTGATTCTCTAGCCCTTTTCCATTTCCCAAAATGCCCTCTAGATTGTTCAAAAATTAATTTTTGAAATAATTATTTTTTCGGGGATTTTCGGGTCTTTTTCGTCTCTTTTTCCCAATTTTTGGGAAAATCGACTTAATCTTACACTGGATAATAATTTTATTAATTACTATAAAATTCACTAGATTTTCTATATTTTTGTCTAAATTTTCGGAGGGCTTCTGATACATTAAATAATTATTTTTCCTCGTTTTGCCCTTCAAAATTATATAAATAAAAATCTATTCCCAATTTGGAAAATCCGTGTATCGTGGTTGTGATCAGTGAGTCGGGCTCTATCTATTGGGCATCTGTAAATTTTGGTCAACAGTTGACTTTTGACTTTGACTTTGTCAAATGACCAAAATGCCCTTCCACTTTCTCATAATTACCATTTTGCCCTTACTTCCTCTACTTTTTGCAAAATTACCATTTTACCATTTCTTTTAATCTGAAAGACCTTTATACCCTTGGTCTTTTATTAAATGTCATATGGGTCCTTTCCCAAAGGTCACCCATCCTCACATTACTCTAGGGTAAGTATACTTAACTTTGAAATTCCTACGGAATTCCATACACTAAGCCAGATCTAACTTTACAACTTCTGGCCCTAACTTTACTTTCTTTATGAGCTATCTACCTCTGGTTTCCCTTTTCATTTTCTAGTTATCGGATTAGCATTTATTTCAGCTAGCATAAAAATTATGAATATTACAGTAAGACAAGACCTTTTTTTTGGGCCGGGGAGGAGGGACCCAATTCTTGGTAAAGGCTGGATTGAGTCAGGGGTATAAGGGGAGAGGTGGCTGGTAGTAGTAGTAGTAGTGGACCTGGGCTGAAAGATAGGGGGAGGACCAAGAGAGGGGGGAGAGCTTGAGCTTGGGCGGCCAGTAGAGATGGGCAAGATGGTGGGCAAGCTGGGGAAATGTTTCCGGCAAATAAATTTGAAAAGGAGTGCAGGGGAGGATGGGAGTTCATGTGGGCCTAGAGAGGGAAATATATTGATTGGGCCTCACCGAACATGGAGAGTGAAAGGGGGACGGATGAGGTGGAGTTAAATGGACGGGTCTAATTTGTTAGTGGTGTTAAGAGTTGAAGGCACACTAGCGTTCTCGATTGGGTATGGGGAAGTGGAATCTGATAGCCGGGGGAAAGGAAAGAAGGCAAAAAGGACATTAATCATTGAGGAGATTGTGGAGAAAGGTACTAGTGGAGACAAGGAAGAGGGGCGAATTTTGCAAGATGCCTCAGGAGTAACAATGAAGGGGGAAGATGAAGCTGATGGTAAGGGGTGTGGTGGCTGCCCAGAATCAGCCACACCGGAGCCATCTGTCTTGGATGGAACTGTCAAGGGCTTGGAACTACCTTGCCAGTTCGAAATCTGAAGTTTCAATGCATGAGGTACAAACCGAGTATTGTTTTTCTTCGGGAAACGAAGATGAAGAGGACAAAGGTGGATAGGCTAAGAAGGAAATTACAGTTTGAGCATGGTGTGAGTTTTGATGTCGAAGGTAGGTCTGGGGGGGCTTGCGTTATGGTGGAAGGAGGATGTGGAGCTAGAAGTAAGGATTACTAGTAGGAATATTATTCATGTGGAAGAGGTGATTTTTCAGAAGATGATTAGGGGGTCTATTACAATGGTGTACGGACCACAAGACATTCCTGGGAAGATTAAATGGTGGCTAGAGTTACAAAGGTTGAACCCAGGTAATCACATTCCTTGGTTAGTTTTTGGAGATTTCAATGAATTGTTGTATTCGTCTGATAAAGAGGGAGGAAGGGACTGCTCTCAGAGAAATCTGGACAGATTTAGGAGGTTTATGATGAATGGAAATTTGGTGGAATTGGAGTTCAAAGGATGCAAGTATACGTGACTTAGCAATAGGCAGGCTGATCAAAGTATCAGAGAGAGACTGGATAGAGCTGTTATGAATATGAAGTAGAGGTGTTAAAAAATGGGCAGGGAAAGGAGCTAGAAGCTATAGGGTTAGGCCATTGTCCTATTGTAATAGATTATGAGCTCAGGGAAACAAGAACCCCTTATTTGTTTAGGTTTGATGAAAGATGGATTACCCACCCAAACTTTCGGGATATGGTGAATCAGAATTGGGGAAATGGTGAAGTTGGGGGTAATTTAGCGGGTTTGGTTAACAAATTGAGGCAACTTAGCTTGTTTTTAGCTAGGTGGAGCAGGAAGGAGTTCAAGAATATTCATGAAGTCTTAGGCTGGTTGAGGAGCTGCAATGTTGCTTGGGGGTGAGTGGAGTAACGAGATTGGGTTGAGAGTGACTGTGACAAAGGAGGAATTAAGAGTTTTGTGGGAAAGAGAAGAATTGTATTGGGCACAAAAGTCAAGAATCTTATGGTTGAAATATGGGGACAAAAATTCCAAAATTTTCCATTTGTCAACGGTGAAAAGAAGGTGCAGGAACAAGATTACAAGGCTCAAGGATGGAGATGGTGAGTGGCTGGAGGATGAAAATCAAATTGGGGAGTGTTTTGCTGTGGCATATCGGTCGCTATTTGCTACTACGGGTAATAAGGATTTTTCGGAAGCTTTGGGATGCGTAGAAGAGGTGGTATTTGCTCAGGATAATGAGAGGCTAATGGCTCAGGTTTCGGATGAGGAGATACAGAGGGCCATTTTCTAGCTTGGGAGGTCTAAGGCTCCGGGACAGGATGGCTTCACGTGAGTGTTCTACCAGGATTGTTGGGACACAGTTGGTCCACAAGTGTGTGCTCTTGTTAAAGGTTTTTTAGAGATGGTTTTCCCCTTCATGATAAAGCAAAATTCTCTTCATCTTCCAGCCCTTTCTGCATGACACAACCAGCAGCAAAGAGAGCAAAGAAGGCGTCATTTTTCCAAGGGAAAGAGGAGAGAAAAGCTTGGTGGATCATCAAGGTAAGTAAGCATACTACCTTGTGATATATATGAAAATGATCCTTGCAACTTCCTCTTCCATGGATTCAAAATCTGATTTGGCCTATGTTTTTCAAGTTTCATAACCTAGGGTTCTTGAGAGAAAAGTGAGAAAGAGAGGGATTTAAAGCCATTTATTGGTTGCAAATGCTTCCTCTTGTTGAAAGGAGCATTTTGATGTTGATGTTGTTGGAGTTGTTTTCATGACTTTGTAAATTTGGAAAATCATGATAAATTAGGGGCGGTGTTGTCCAATTTTCCACTTGATATAGGAGAGTTAAAATCATGCTTTCCCATGCATGAATGAGAGTTTGGAAATAAGAATCAAGTGGTATAATGGTTGGAAGTTGAAAAATTCATATTGTTGAATATGTGTGTACTGTTTTGGCTGGTCTGGAATTTAATGAAGATGAATTGTTTTGATGATTTTGATGATTCCAATGGTTTTATAAGGCAAAATTGTGTAGGTATAAAGTGTTCATGATTTTTAGATGCTTGTATATGAATCTGAAATTTTTGGAAGTTAAAGAGTAAGTGCTGTGAAATTCGTTTTCTGGAGGTAGTATGATTGTAACGTGTTTTTGTGTGGTCAAATGTTATCCAATGACCATGAAACTTTCCAGAATTAAAGTAGACTTATCAAGCTTTAATTGGATAGGTCATATTAGTTAATTGGATTTGTGTGCTGGGAGGTATGAATTTTTGAAGCTTAGGCACTAAATCTGGAACAAATCCTAGCACAGCTGGGTAAATTGAGAATTCTGGAATTCTGGGTGCATAAGTAAAGAGGACTTAATGAAATTCACATAGGAAGTTGAATCACCCCAATTGGATTTCTATAGAATTAATTATAATTTTTCAAAGTTTGGTTAAAATGCTGGCAGCTTTTGGTTACCATGCGAATTTAAGAAAGAAAGTGACTAAATGTAATTTGTAGGAACTCCAAGAGTGAAAGTAAGCCTTTAGGGCTAATGTGGCCCATTGGGCATTCACGTTTCATGACTCTAATAATGTCATTGCTTATCTAGGGCCATAAAATGACAAAGAAAAAGCTATGGTTAGAAGATAAAGGTACAAGAGGAGGAGGCAAAGTCTAAAAGGTAGTGAACTTACTTACTTGTATGTATGTGATGTTTATGCTGTGTATCGATTGCTGTATTGCTTTGCTGGATTATGTGAAGCATGTATGAATGAATGAAGCTCTGTTTCTATTTTTACTATGGCCATAAGTACATTTCATGAAACATTGAGCACGCAGCATATTATTATGTGAACATGAGCCTATGTAAGGCAAGCATATCATGCACTAGCATTCATCCTACATGCATTGTTTGTAAT
>JANTPZ010148034.1:0-10694 GCA_025593235.1 Vachellia pachyceras | reverse complement strand
GGGTAGGGGTGGTCGAAGGAGAGGGAAGGTTGGTGTCGAAGGGAGGGAGGGTCAGCGTTGAAGGAGATAATATCGACGCGGTTATTGTAATCTTCAATGAAGCTACCAACCGCGATTCGTTGGTGTGGAGAAGCAAGAGAAGGGGTGGAAGAGAAGGCCATGGCGTATATTGGGTAAGGGGAATCGTACGTAACGGAGTGTTCGGATCTCAGGCGGGATTCTTGAGTGGAGTTATCCATCTCGTTGTTCTTCCCGGGAGAGTGACAGAAAATGGGGATTATGATATAAGGAAGTGTCGAGCAGAAAAGTTAAGTGGGGCTTCAAATTACTGGCCCCGGATACAGGGAAGAAGAGGAAAGTCGAAGCACAAGAAAACTTGGGGCTTCAAATCACTGGCCCCGGAGACAGGGAAGAAGATGAGAGTCAGAGCACAAGAAAATTACAGAGCCTCCATCGCTTAGTTAATGCGACAGCACAAGGGACATGTAGGTTGAAGTATGCAGAGACTGACGACGGAGCTTCCGTCGATTTTTCCACGCTTTGTTTTGCCTTCGTAATTCCATTACTGGCACGTGGGGGGGGGGGGAACGTTGGATTGGGATCATTGACCATCCCGACTCTGATATTAAAAATTATAAAACCTGTATGATTTAATATTTACTATCAAAAATGGTAGCTATGTTGAAAGACTCGATAATAATTAATTGACCATAATAGTGTGATAGGTTGTGAACACGGTAGAAAAGTACTTTTACGTAAAATAAGATAAATATATGAATGAGATTATTTCATTTTACAGAAAAACACTGTTAAACGTACATTTGTATTTTCTTACGCTTTGCCAAGTAACTCTGACTAAGTTTAAACTATTATCATTATTTTTTGTACACTTACAGGAGGTAAAGGAAATCTCTGATGTGCACAGAGAGTATTCGTTAGTCTGTAATAAAGTAACAGAATTCTTAGGTACTTAACAACTTCTCTTGTGGGCTCTAAATCTCTGAGACACTTGATCTTTTAAACTGGAGAAGTAAAACAGGCTCAGTTTGGATTCATTACAATCCTCCGAAGCCCGGTAGAACAGTGTAGGCTTTGCATAAAACGGCCCAACGTTGACTCATCTGAGCCTGTCCTATGGTTCTATCTCTCTCACCAAAGGGAGAGTGTTCGATACCGGAGAAAGTCATTTTGTTGTAGCTCCAGTCGCGGCGCTTAGGGAGGCATCCTAGCTCCTGGGTGTCTAGGTAAACGCTTTAGGGTAATTGACGACTCGTCCTGCCTAACATTGATATGACCTAAGAGGAAGGGAGATTTCGTCCTGCCCTGGTTTGTGGGTGAGCCTAACCCCCTACCTAAAATTTTATGTATAGAAAAAAAAAAAAACGGGCGTGTGATAGGGAATGGGCAGGCATGAGAGCTTAATAAAAGAAGCTCAGTGATAAAATATGTTAGGTGGGACGATGAGTTCAATTACGTACGGTGAATGAATTGCGGACAGATTCCAAACCCGACATGCCATGTGCTGATAGCGATGAGAACCATGTTGCCGAAACTGGCGTAAGCTTTATGTGTTCTTGTCGTGAACAGTTTTTCCCCCTTAATTCTATTGCATGCGTAAGAGATTGATGAATGCCACGATGGTTTGGTTTCTTCGTCTTGTCCACACAGATTCTTGCTTGCACGACTCCTCCGGTGCTCACGGATGCTTAAAACCAGTATATTTCCCATCAGCATTTGGACCCCGGATCTGATTCAGGGGTACGGACTATATTTTAATAAGATAAATAAAACTCATTTTTAATATATTTTGAGAAAAATTTAAATATAAATTTAATAGATTTAAAATTAACAAATGAATGAGAACAAAATAAATTACATAGTGCTAATATATACTTAATTTTTTAGAAGTCAGTGGATGCTACTCAATCCGTTGGAATGTAAGTAGGTCCGCCCCTGCATGTATGCCAATGTATATAAATATTACTCTCCCTATAGCTGTCGTTTTAATGTTTGCCCTTATTTTACTTTTAAATGTAAGACATGCCTCTCGTATTTATTTAGATATTCTCGCGCGATCTACCATCCATTAACCCTCGGTGATGGTTCGGGGTTGAAGTTAGGGGCCATCATAAATGAGGATATTTCCTAAGAAATACGACGTAGTTCACTATAACTTTTTAAATACACGTTAGTTAGTTAAATACGTGCTATGTAAAGTGCCGGATGAGAATTGATCAGGAATATAATTATTGATCAACAGGTTTCATGCATGTGTCCCTCTCCCTCTCTGATCTTATCTGCAAGACATTTCATTTGTTATCATTCACTCAGACAAAGGAACTCAGCTACAGGTCCAACTCGCAAGCCCATGCATATGAAAGAACGATAGGAGGTGTGATGTTATTGGGTTGGGAGACCTCCACTATTTCCAGTGCACTCATGGAATGGAGTTTTATTTCGATTTGTGTATACATGATTCTAATGGATTTGTTAAACATACATACTTAAATGCTGAACGTTTGCATTAATTCTGAAGTACTGTGCACTGCTGCGTTGCTGTACAGTTTTTACCAGAGTGCTCATGGTTTGCTTAAAAATAGCTTTCTGGAAAAGGAGGGAAGCATTTTTGCTAATCTGAGTTTTGCGTTCAAACCACGTTACATATAACAAATCAAGATAAAACTCTTTTCATAGTGATTGAAAAGATGGCGTGATGGATTAACATGATGAAAAGGAACAGTAGAAAGAGTTGGAGAGGGAATTGAAAGGAAGATGGCTGCTTGATTGAGCGATGAGCCGTCTAATAAATAAGAACCACAACACAGTCAATGAAAATGGCTACATGATGAAATGAAGATGGCTGCACCACCTGAAAAGGCCAGGCATTTCATATCCTGCCACACAATCGATCCATCACTCCTATCCTTTCGCTGTCTGATCCTCTGTTTAACTTCATGCCCTTTGTCTGCTTTCTTCAACACACACGTACTTTTCTTTCTGGCTTAATGCAATCTCTCTCTTCTTGTGAGATTATCCTAACATTAATTAATTTTCCTTTTATTTAGAATATAGATTTTTTCTATTTATTAATGAAAATGTGATTAAATCAAATTAAACAGGCCTTATATCATGGTAGCAAAGCCTCCACATGGACTGCATATGTATTCCATTTACACTGACATTCTTGCGTTAGTGTCAAAAACCACATTGGCTTTCCACCGACGGAGAAATGCAAATTGAATATAACGAAGCTTCCTCTCCACGCCCGGTGAAACAGGCGTTCGGCAGCCCGACCATCTGCCCTCTTCTTTAACTATATAAAAATAGATTAAGGTGCGTAAATCATCCTGTGAATTTTCTTGGAGGATCGTATTTACCCTGAAATTTTTGGTGGAGTAATCTCGTTCTGAAAGTATGTAATAATGTTGTTTTAATCAAAAGTAGACGCAAATAGATATCTACCACATCAAGATGTTACGAAGGTGTCCACGTCACTCTCTTTTGTAAGAAAAATTACAGGGCAAAATTGCTTATTGGGAAAACTTTAAGAGAATTGCTCCTCCAATAAAACTTTAAAACAAAAATGTATATTTTTTAGTAATATATCCCATACTGTTTGTCTCTCCGTTTAATCACGTTAACGTTGCTATGTTTTTATATTTTTAGAGGGAAATTGCCCCACAAAAAACTTACAAAATCAAAGTGAGCATTATTATTTAATATTATCACTGTTTCAATATACAAAGGCAGGCACCGCCCCTTGTTGATTTACCCTTTTATTTTTCCGTTCAGCCATCGTCGATGTGCCAAAACATATAAACAGACGAACGACTGCTTCATGTAGTCAACTTATTTTATCCTGGCTGCGACGTACACCTCATTATTATCACTATAATAGTGTTATAGTGTACGATCTATATTTCTAATTCCGATGAATCTTTCTTCTTTGCTCCTTCCGGCCAGTGATACAAGTTTGTGTTCTGACAAAAAAAAAATCAGTGCTAGATTTAAGTTACATGCAAATAGACACGGATATTTAAATGAGCTTTCAGGTTATATAATTGCAACTTTAAGCAAATTTCATTCCCCAATCAATTTATTAATAACGGATTTCTCTAATTCTCCAAATTATTTTTCACGTGGGTACTGTAAATACACACGTATTTTCGCCAATAAAAGGCAAACAAGTGTCACAAGATAGACCCTAGATGTCGATGACAAAATTGAAGCTTGACCCAAGGCCGATAATGGAAGTATATAAATGCATGTTCTCTATAACAGTGCTGGGAGCTCATCTCCACCGAAGCAGCTCATCCCCTGCCCCTGGCTCCCTCTTATAATCTTAGCACAGCAGCTAGGCTATTAGGCTATTGCCTTTTTGCTCTCTGGCCCCCGCCCTCCATCACTTTTCCCAACCCGCCCCCCCAAAAGTTCAAATTTTATATTCCACTCCCTTACCTTTGATGGAGACCAAGGTCCTGTCCTCCGGAGTCCCCTTCTCCGCCTTGCCGGTCAGTTATGTCCGACCAGAATCCGACCGACCTCGTCTTTCCGATGTGTCCACCTGCGAAGACGTTCCTATCATCGACCTTGCCTCTCCCGACAGAGCCTATCTTCTTGCTCAAATTCACGAGGCCTGCAAGTCCTACGGCTTTTTCCAGGTCTTCAACTAGTAGAATACACACCTCATCTTCATCGTATTTTCTGATCTCACCCCAGATTTGGATGGTGTGTTTATATTAAGCAGGTGATTAACCATGGGGTGTCTGAAGAGGTTGTGAGGAATATGTTAATGGTGGCGCACGAGTTCTTCAAGCTGCCGGTGGAGGAGAAGATGAAGCTGTACTCAGATGATCCCTCAAGAACAGTGAGATTGTCAACCAGTTTTAATGTGAAGAAGGAGAAGGTCCACAACTGGAGAGACTACCTCAGGCTCCATTGTCATCCTCTAGACAAGTATCTGCACGAGTGGCCTTCTAACCCACCTTCCTTCAAGTAAGTCTTCTCTATCCCCTGCTTCCTCCCGGTACCAGTAACCAGCCATGTGTCTGTCACGCTTCTAACCTTAAATTCTGTCTGCGCCCGCTACAAGCAGCACGTGTTACTGTGCTTTTATGTCTTGTTTGGCCCTTTTTTACCGAGAGCTCTTGTGATACCACGTTACAAAACCTAGATTTTGTGTTTAGGTTTTGTTTAAATATTTATATTTTTTAGAAAAATTATCTTGGACATAAAATCGGGTTAAAATTTAAATTTTGAAAAAAATTATTTTATTGTCAAATTATACTTTCTGATCTAATAAATTTTCTCTTTCACCTTTTTTCTTTCACTTTTTTATTTATTTTTTTCATCGTAATCTATAAAAGTTATTTTCAGCATAACTTCACAAACACAATCACCTTTTCAAAACTTAAGTTTTACCTTAAAATTAGTAAAAGCTATTATCCCAAAATTTATTTTCTAAAAACTAGATTTGACCTCAATCTGCACATGACTTAGGGCAAAGTTGGAAAATGCTTCTTTTAGACTTTAGTTAACACATTCAATTCGGGATGCATACCTTAGCATTCGCAGAGTGTTGGACTGTGTTTCACTTTTAAGAGGACGTGGGAGTAGTTGATGATATACTTAGGGCATCTCAGGTATTTTGCTTCATGACTCCGGTAGGACTGTTCTTGTTCTAGTTCCATCCGTGAGACTTGAAAGAAGCTGGTGGATATATATATATATACACACACAATGAGAGTAGCGTAGAAAATTAAAATTAAAACCAGTAATGGACTTTGCCAGCCTGCATAGGGTCCTTCGGCATGTGCGAGATTCTGAAGCGGGAATTGTCAGTTAGCCGGGGAGAGACAGCGAGATGGGCGGTTGAGAAAACTTTTATCTCATTCCAACGTATTTATCAAACCTGCGTTGGATTTATTTGACATTTTGTTTGAAAAAGTCAAAAACATGTTTAATCATATTTTCTGTAAAACGAAATAATTTCATCTACATATTTACATCGACTTACATGAATATAATTGTCCACCGTATTATCAAATGGTCCACTACGTGCCAACATTCTTGCCGGTTCTATTTTCGTCGTCTTCAATTCTGCCGCTGATCACCGCCTAGCGTTTTGCCTCCATTACTCACGTGATGCCATCGCTTGTCCTTCATCCTCTTGTTGGCGGGCTGTATTTCTCCAAGTTTCTCTTTTTTCCATTTCTGAGCGTAGGACAACAAATGACCGCGTCTTCTTCTGTGGACCACGTCATTCTAATTTTTTTAAGAAAAAAATTGCAGACGTCCTCTTTTGTGGACCACCAATTTTTTTTAATTAGAATTTTTTTTGCTTGTTATGATTTATTGATCCCTGCAACACGGCATAAACAAAGAACGTGTCAGGAAATTGAATTCAAACTGTGAATGGGGAGTTCTTTAATTGAGATAGGAGAGCGTGGAGCTTGAATTCTCTGTGATCTACGAAAGCATGATTATTTGAATGGTTCAAGTTGCTTGATAAACTTACTGTTAATGAAAACAAATATTTTATGTAATTCTGAATGCTTTTTGTAATGTAGAGGACTGCGCAAGAGATAATTAATCCATGGGAGGTTGAATCTGGGAAGTTACATAATTAATTCAAGGGGAGTGATTGGTGGGGTGGTGGGGACCATGTCTCAGAAGAGGTGGTCTCCGGAGACGACAATGCGGCCAATAGGGCAGGGCTGGCACCCTGCTGACATCATCCCTTCCCTCCGTATTGACGTCATCCCATTTCTCCCTCTTGTCATCTCTAGCACAAAGCGCACAGTTGCAGCCTTCATCGACATGTATTATCTTTTTCATTTTTAAATTTTAATACTTAAAATAAATATATTTTTATAAATTTAATTTATAAAACATATCAAAATTTAAATATGAATCATTTAATTCGAATTTTAAGTAATAGACGTGTAATACACTTTATAAAATTTAACTTAAACATTACAATTCATATTAAATATAAATCACAAATCAAATTATCAATAATCATATAATATTAATTAAATTTATATTATGGTAAGAAGTTGTTCACATATTTTTTTATTATTCAATTTTATATTTTAAAAAATGGGATTTTGGGCTGAAAATATCGTTACTGACTCTACTTCTGGGGAATTTAATTAACCTGACTTTTTTTATATATTTTTTGGTAAACAAATTTTTGCTGGATAATGATCTTATGGTTATGAATTAATTCCTTCTCAACTTCATCAGCGTATCATTTCTGGATGTATTTTTGTTTTGTCATGTATGTTGAAGCCATTCTTTGTTTTTCATTTTTTGAGGTGAAACATAGGGTTATAGAAGCCCCAAACACACATTTCTAGGCCCAGTAACGCCTCTCAAATCTTCTTCAAGTGAACTAACTAAATCCTCAGGCGGATGCTGCAGAAAAGTCTTCAAGCGTGTGAAACTTTGATATCCCAGTTTGAGTATCCTTTTGAATATTGTTAATAAACATTTCAACTAAACTCTTAATGCCTCCTATTCAATCGCCATGAGACTCTTCCTTTTCCTTTTGACACCCACTTACAAACCAGAACATGTTCAACTTTTGATTTGGTTTTAAAGAAAAAGGAAACATGGATTAGATTTGATGGATGACTAAGCATGAGGAATGTGTGTGACGTGGAATGAGCAGGGAAATAGTGAGCAAATACTGCGAAGAAGTGAGGGAACTGGGGATGAGAATAGAAGAGCACATAGGCCAGAGCCTGGGACTGCCCAAAGACTACATGAAGGAGGTGCTCGGAGATCAGGGCCAGCACATGGCCGTCAACTACTATCCCGCCTGCCCCCAGCCCGAACTCACCTACGGGCTTCCGGGTCACACTGACCCCAACGCACTCACCATCCTCCTCCAAGACCTCCAAGTCGCCGGCCTCCAGGTCCTCAAAGACCACCAGTGGCTCGCCGTCAATCCCCACCCTCACGCTCTCGTCATCAACATCGGCGATCAGCTCCAGGTATATATCCCTTTCATCTACTCTTGACGCTTTTTTCATGTTCTGGTGCCCATCGCAGATGAGTGGTTTGTTGCAGGCAGTGAGTAATGGAGTTTACAAGAGCGTGTGGCATAGAGCTGTGGTGAATGCGGAGAAGCCGAGGCTTTCTGTCGCCTCATTTCTTTGTCCATGTGACGACGCATTAATCAGTCCCGCCAAGCAGCTCACGGAAAATGGATCAGAACCCATGTACAGGGGCTTCACTTATGCTGAGTATTACAGCAAATTCTGGAGCAGGAACTTGGATCAAGATCACTGCTTGGAGCTCTTCAAGAATCACTAACCGTGTCCCCACGCATTCCCTGAATTTCTATGTAAGCATGAGACGACGCATGGGAGAGATTGGGTGAGGAGTGAGGATGAGGAAGAATTCAAACCCACGATGCGCGCTTTCTGTCTTCCTCAATTTTCTTCTTACTCCTACCAGGAACACAACTCCAGTGACATTTCTCTGTTGTCTTTTTTTACAGTTGAATCTGGTCTGGTCACAATGTATACACTGCCATGCACTTCTAAAAGTAGGATGGAGCCTTGAGTTCCATGTTTGGTGAGATGGAGCCATTTTTCAGGAAAAGGAAAAATAATTTTATTTTCCAGACTGAAAATCGGTTTGATAGGCAGGAAAACAATTATATTACTTCAATTGGAAGTTTGATATGGAGCAGTCAGGAATTAAGAGCTCAGATGACTCAGAAGTGATGAAATGACATGAATAGTTTAGTGCTGGAAAGAATCTGATACAATCCGATCAAGAAAAGAGAGCTTGACGGAGTCAAAAGTGATAAATTGACTTGAGTATATATCCCTCTTCAAAAAATTGGAGCATCGTTTAAACAATAAACAGAAAGGATAACGTTTTCAAGAAATAACATCTTAAGGCTGTTAGGCCACGCGTGACAAGCTCGTCCAGGAATGACCCGCAAATCCCTGTTTTTAAGTCTGTTTTCTGATTTTTTGTTATACAAGAAAAGTTTTTTTTTGTTACAAAAATTTTAAGCAAGGGTTGGGTTCACCTACAAGCTAAGGGCAGGGCGAATCTCTTTTCCTCTTAGGTGAAACTAATGTCGGGCAGGGTGAGTCGTTAATTACCTTCAGACGTTAACCTAAACACTCAGGAGTTATGATACATTCCCAAGCGCTACGGTGGGGATCAAACCTCCTTTCATTTGGTGAGATAGCACAATCCTTATCATTAGACTCACGGATAATGGAGCAATGTTGGAGCAATGGTGGAGGTTCGGCCCATTCGACCCAACACGTATAAAATAAATGGACTCCAATGAAGCCCAAAGGTCACCTGCCTTTCTCGATCGGGCTAATGATGGGCCCAGATTTGCCTCCGATAAGCCCCAAAACGTCTTGACGTAACATAAAACCCACAATCGTGGAGAGAACTCAGAGAGAGTGCTATCCCTACCGACCGCCGTTTCCAAGACGCTATGTCGCCAGGTCCCGTTGTTGAGGCCGTTGCTGATGAGCAGCTTCCATCGGCCGAGGAGATTCAGAACAAGAACCATGAGCCAAAGGTCCTATTCATCTTCGTTTCAGTTTTTCTTTATCCGTTTTATTTTTTGTTATGTTCATTTTTCGTTGTAGTCTCTCATTTCTATGCTTGATCTATTTCCACAGGAGGACGATGCTCCTGTCGTTGAGGATGTGAAGGACGACGACAACGACGAAGACGACGATGAGGACGACGACGAAGACGATGATGACAAGGAAGATGGTGCTCAAGGTCTTCCCTCGTTACTCTTCTTTCCTTTTGTGGTCCTTCCTCTCTTTGAAAGTGTTCCGTGTTTTTATTTCATCGATACTTGCTGCCTATTAGGCGCTGAAGTTTTATGTTTACCATAGCGATTGAACTGATTTGTGATTCTCCATTGCCGCCCTGTTTTTCCCCTTGCGGTGATACCTCCTTTTGATGATATTAACAAGGAAAAGAATACTGGAATTTGAATTCATATCGGAATTGTAATCAATCCGTTTCTTCGTGATGTGATTAGATTGTGATGAACATTTGCAACTTTCATGCACAGACACTGATAAATGATTCCGCTCCTCGATTTATTAATAGCTAATTTTAGATAACTTTTGGTGACTAAACGTTTCTGGTGGTCATCATTCAGCTCCTGGGTTCATTTTTAGATCCTCCTGCACTGCAGTTTCTTGTACTGCTGGGAGTAAACGTGTCTTTCTATACAACCATACTTTTGAGCGCCAGCAGTGTTTTCATTTCGGCCTTGAAACGCCTCTCATTGCTTTAAATATGATGATTAGCCTCTAATTTATGAGTTGATGATATTCACCTGCTACTTTCTGTCCCTATGACTTTTATACTGTTCTAAATTAGTGTTGGCGTTGAAGAAAGTGATATGCTCTGCGTTGGCACCGTGGACAAAAGATAACTTTGACGGATTAATGGGCTGTTTAATTGCGGATAGTTGTTGTGTTGTGAACTGTTTTTTTTATTGCAGATACCTTTTCTTAAGTGCTGAGAAATCTGTTCTCCAGCTACTATTTGTCTTTGCTCTTGGTGAATCTCTTGTTGGACTTGAAAATGCAGGTGGTACTGAGGGTTCAAAGCAAAGTAGAAGTGAGAAGAAGAGTCGGAAGGCCATGTTGAAGCTGGGACTGAAGCCGGTTACTGGTGTTAGC
>JANTPZ010148027.1:1981-12846 GCA_025593235.1 Vachellia pachyceras | reverse complement strand
GAGCTGTCCCTATCTTTTTGCCTACCAAATCCATCAGTCTTTATGTGCAATTGATGTGCCGAGTTAGGATGCCACTCCTTGTAAGGGTATGATTCCTCTCTGCCTTTAGGCAATAGACGATCTCTTTCAGGTTCTTGCCTTCCTTCATGCTCTCTTCTATCGAGATCATGTTCATTTTCATCAAAGTGCCTTCTATTTGCACCCAGACGTGCTGACTGTGCATCCTGAACTACTTCCTCCTCATAACCATCCAGCTGCTTCTGATAGCCCCTGCTCCTTACTGAACTTTCTTTGCTGTTATCACTACTTCTTGCTGCTTTTGAGTTCACCCAATCATCAGTTTCATCAAGTGGAGGCTCCTCATCTTGAGACGTTAATTTCTGTCTCTTCCCATCACTGCTCTTAAGGGTAACTTTTATGTCTTCTGCATTAAGATCAATTTCCTCCTTTTCCATCTTGGAACTTTCACCAGCCATCCCAGGTTTATCAAGATCAACATCCTTATCCCCAACACTAGACTCTCTTGCATTGTTAATGATAGGAGATGACAAGTGTGCATTATCTCTCCTTTCCATACTTTCATCTGAATCTTCTTTTTTATTGTCATTAATTTCTCTACTGGGAGTTATACGAGAACTTGCCCTTCCTTGCATCTGCCTGTAAATAGAAAAAACTAAGATGGTAAATATGTGTGGATGAAAGATGCCAAACCTATTTAGTTTTGAACATCAACTTTACCAAGAGATGCCAGAATATGCAAAGAAAATAACAAAGATGTCCTCATTAAAAGAAAGGTTTAGAGAAAACATCTTGTGGTCTTACAATTGAAAAGGCATTGCTTTTACTTGGAAAACTCCTACATCTAAATGTGGGTCTATCCCCTTTCTTCTTAAACTCTATTATCCTGGATATATTTTTCATCATGCTCTAGGTCATGTTCACAATATCATTCTTCTATACACAAACTGCAACTCAGAATAATTTTTATTAAATGAAAATTTCATGCAAAGAGATGTCCATCCAACATTTTTGTCAATAAGCATGCTTCCCCCACAATCAAGAAAATGTCTTCCAAATCACTACATACTTTAAACACAATTGAACAAGTCAATTGCATTTATTTTTTTGGGCGGCAAACCATCTAGTATCTAATACTGTTAACTAATCTAGATTCAAGCCACGTTAGACCACAATTAGGTGGAGAATCCCCCAACATGATTTCTCTCTCTCCCAATTGCAGTGTTGTGCCTTAGGAATAACTTGAGCAACGTGGTTCAAAATGCAGTCATACATATTGACAGTGCACAATTCTAAAGGCAAATATTTGAGACTTCTTCATACCTTTCCTCACCAGATGAGACAATATTGCTACCACTGGGTCTAGGAGTTTGGTCCCTAGTACTAGCGTGGTTGACTAGTTCTTCTGGAGAGGAAGGCATAGTTTCACCTCCTTCAGGCATGTCGGCAGGTGGGGACTTCACCGATGTCATTTTTTTTCCAGCCAGGTCTCTCTTTCTACTATTATAATCTTGTGGAAATCCATCAAAATGCTCATGTTCCACATTTGGAACTTCATCAACAACATCGTCCTCTTCAAAATCATCTTTCCGTGGCTCTCCCCCCTCATATTGATCTTGAAGGGCATTCCCTGCAGAGGAATCATCATCTGCAGAATCCTGCAAAACAATCTGTGCACACAAATATTTTTAGCAAATGGTACATGGAAGATATGCATCATGAACGTAATTATCCGATTGCATCATACACTGAACCATCAATTACCTCAATGATTGCATCTGAATCGCGGATTCGTGGAGGTCGAGTGTCAATGGAAGGAAGACGTTCACCATAGCCACCTTCCACCTGTATTGCTCTCCCAGGTGGCTGGGGAAATAGATTAAAATATAAGATCCAGAGAAAAAATAGGGAAAAAAGGCAATAAATGTCTTTGTTTCCCTTGAAGGGAAAAAGATCTAAACATAAATATTTCATTCTATCTCAATCAGCTACACGCAGGCTAGGGGGAAATTACGCCCCAAAAAGTTGCAAATATCTGACCTTCACGTGAGATAAATTCAACAAAGACATTTCTTTATAAGATATAACGGGTGCAAATGCAAAATAAATGCCAGAGGAAGACATACAAGTGGTGGCCTCACACGCCCAGAAACTTTTCTAATATCACTTTGTCCAATATCTGACTTCACAGAATTTGCATTTTCCTCACCAACATCATGTATACCAGTAGCTGCTGCTAATTCGGGGGGTAAATCTGGGTCATACTCCTGCAATGTCATTGACTCAGTGAATTATATGTCTCTGAAAATATAAAGTTAAAGAAAAAAAGAAAGCACACACAGTGTCTCCACTTACCTGCTCCATTCGGCCACTTTCATATACACGGATTTTGCTTTGCATTGTAGACTCCAGGCGTAGTTGTTCCTGTAAAGTCAACCATTGGGGGGGGGTTCTCAGTCTACTCTTCTCACTAAATTTTTGGAGAATATGAACATAAAATATTTTACCAGCTGCTTGCAGTGATCTTTCCACGTATCCTCATTCAAACCAAAGTTGAAAAAGTCTGATGTGTCAACACCAGGATATTTCCAAGGCTTCTCCTCAAAACTATCAATATCAACATCAAATATAGTCCTGAAAGTTTCAGGCAGGGTAAGATAAGCACTCATCAGGAACAACTGAAATCTAGTTTGTACTCAAACAGAAAGATGGCAAAAATGTTAAATACAGAGACCAAAACATCAACTACAGAGATTAAAGCATCATGCATATTACAAGAGAGATTTATCCTTCATGTAAAATCCCAACACAAGGAGAACTGAAAGATGCAAGGAATGCTGGCTTCACAATCAAATTTTGAAGTTATTAGTGAGATATTTCTCAGAAAATTTGTCCATCCAAATGCAAGCGCACGGACAATAACAAGGGGGAATAAAAAGAAGAGCAGTGGTACTCTATTGCTATTCTCCATCACAATCATAAAGCTCACAATCTCACCATATGAGCCTTTTATGCTGATGGTAAGAATGATTTAATAGTCAAACAAAATGTTCATAAAAACCAAAAGTCAAGGCAAAAGGACCAAAATGTGATCAAACTACATGATTGCATTGCTACACCACCTGAAAATGCCTTCAAGGCAGGAAAATCATTTGGTAAAAAATTACATAATAGATCGTCCATTCATGCATGTATAGAAAACATAATATCAAGTCAATTAAAATTTACTTGTGCGAGGGAAGAGTAAATTCCAGGCCACCACCAAAGCCCCGCCCTGCTGCACTGTTGCCCCAAGCAGGTAATCCAGGACCTGCATGAAAACCCTTTTGCAAAGCAGCAGCGCCTTTCATTCCAGGAGGTCTCCAGTCCCCTCTTCCACGACCAGCCATAGAAATCATGTTAGCAGGTGGACGAATCTGGCCGGCAGATGTTCCTGGAGTAGAAGATGCTCCAGGTATTGGAGCTGCACCAGGCCTGACATACTGCATTACAATCGAAAACAAATTAATAGACGATTTTGATATTGTTCTGCATCTAAATATCAGGAATTGTATACAAAGCTTGGAGGAAACAAACTCTCAAAACTCAAAAGGTCCTTGGTGACAGAATGATTAAAATGCCTGAGGAGAGAAACACAACTGGATTTTTTCCCTCCGGAAGAATATGATTGAAATTAAATTATTTACAAAGTTCCACCACTCTAGGTTTATGGCCAAAACTTGCAGAGAACCCAGTCAGAGAGGGGATGGATATTTTTGTGGAAATAGACTTTTCATTTCACTCAGGTATACTAACAGGTCGCCAAGAAGTCACAAACCCCATAAAGGAACAAAAGGAACTAAGGTAATTAGATCACAAGAACAGTATTATCTTCAAGAAAGTAAACCCATCATGGAAGAAAACCACCATAGAGAACAAATGAAAACATCCAATTGATGAGAAAATCATTAATATAAAAACAAAGTTGACCGATTACCGCATAAGATATATGCTTAAGATAAAGTAGCAATCCTTGGTTAAACATCACAGACATGAGCTCTAGGGAATATATGGTTAAGCACAAGATATGAGGAACATTAGCACATCAGGTCATCCATGCAAAGATCCGTATTTTCCAAGCATTACATTTCATTACAGTAACATCAATGATTAAAAAAATAGCATCCCGATTTCATCTTTTTCTCATCCTTTCCATAGAACTTCCCTCAGCAACCCTAAAGCTTGAAACAATTTATTAATTCAACACAATCCTGCGTTTTAAGCAATCCCATGCTTAATTTATATAGCTTTCCAGTTTTGACAAGTGCGGACAGTAGACAACATCAGATAGGTATAATTCTTGATTCCCATTTACAGACATGCGAGAGAATGCTAAGACAGCAAAATTGCTTCATACCCCATGGTAAAGAGCAAACATACCATAAATTGACTATAATGTCTAAAAACAAAGAACGCTATTTGGTTTAATATTTAGCAGGGTAACCTGCAAACAACAAACCTTGGGTATATTTGCAGCTTTATACATCCATCCAAGAACAGTTAATGGACAGGCAATGATTCCAAGTCTCAAGAGATGTCAGATGCAAGTGAATAACGAAGAGGGGGTGAAATTCAACTTATTATAGCATTTAAACATTCCAAATGCAATTGAAGAATCACCCAGAAAATAACCATGTTATCATGGCTCAGTAGTAGAATCCTTTATCTCCCCCCCGGAAGCAACTTTTAAATACATACATATATATATCCTATATAATACCTAGAAGAAGTCACGCTATCCATGCATCATAAACAGGCCTACCTTAGACTACATCCAAAACACAAGCCCCCAAACCGACAATCTGATGGAGACTTGGTAGTATGGGATACCAAGTCCCACATTGAGTAGAATAAGATGCTCAATGGGGTATTTAAGTGGGTTGGTTCTCCCACCTCAATAGCTAGCTTTTGGGGTAGGGTTCTCCATCCCACTTAGGTACCCATCAATTGGTATCAGAACCAGGCTTACGACCTCCCCGGAGAGGGCTACCCACGGAGGGTTCTGACTGGCAGGAGGCCGAGTGAAGTGCCGTGGAGTGCAGCCGCCGAGACGTTGGCTTTCCATGGGGGGCCAATTGATGGAGATTTGGTAGTATGGGATACCAAGTCCCACATTGAGTAGAATGGGATGCTCAATGGGGTATTTAAGTGGGTTGGTTCTCCCACCTCAATAGCTAGTTTTTGGGGTAGGGTTCCCCATCCCACTTAGGTACCCATCACAATCTAACTGATAAATATGCTACATGCTTCCGTGGTCTTTCATAACCAAAAGGATAGTTGAGGTACTAGGAATAGATACCCATGAAATATGACCCACTTGCACTTGATTATAATACAGCACAATATCACCGATACTTTGCACTGTTTGTCTGATCCTTAAACCCAAGTCTCAACTAGGCAACTGATATAGACATTTAGCTAGAGTGGGAAAACCAAGAGGAGTCACATTGTTCATTGCTTGTGAATGATGTGGCTCACTGCATTGTTATGTTTTACATTGACATATTGATTCTTCTCCATGTGACTACCTACAGTTTTTATGTTTTACATTGATATATTGATTCTTTTTCATGTCTGTACGGAGAATGATATTCAATTTCGACGTGTGTAAGCCTCAATAGTTAATCTGATAGCACACGGAACATCAGAAAATCTTTTGCATCATGTAGCAGCATTCTCATTTTATTGATAAGCCCTGTAAAAGTTGAACCCACTGCCTTCCAGAATTTTATTACTTCATCCAGATCGAAGTTGTATCAGCTGCTTTTTGCCAGACATTCAGCTTTTTCAAGTTTTTTCTCAACAAACGCGTATGAAAGAAATATCATGATGGCCATGTTAAAATCATAAAATTGTATTTCGATAAGAAACGAAGCAACATATCACATTGTACAATTCAAACCTAGATAGTTGCAATCTAATTCTTTCTATAGTACATGAGAGGGAAACGAGAAGCCCCAAATACAAGCAATTGCCTTTCAAGCAACACAAGGCACTGACCTTAAATTGCGAATGAAATGGATGATATCCATGATTGCTATAACCAACTTTTGGCACCACTGTCACGCCCGCGCTTGCTTGGGCAGAGTCAACCATCTCCTTCCTCTCACCATCAGCGGGTTGAACAGAGTTCTCGCCCCACTCTTGCACCTCCGCTGCCTGACTTGGGCCGCCATCTGTCACGATAACCAGCTCGCTATCTTCATCATCATCATCATCATCGCCGTCGCCCATCATTCCACCTCTTTCCATGTCCATATTGTCATTTAACACTATCTGCAGATCATCCCCACTGTCACTATCCCAATCGTCGCCCTCGCCTCTGTCGACGCTCTCATCAAACCTTCCCACAGCTTCACCGCCTGCTGCAGCAACCACACCATCAACATAGCCGCCAGCACCACTTGATAACCCAGGAATAATTGGCTCGGAACCCACCTCTTCAATTCCACCACCGTCATCCTCGATATCAAATTTCACATCCTTCTCCGTCAAATCATCAACTTCCACGGCAATTTCGCCGGGCACATCACCAATGCCAGATTCCTTACCACGGTTCACATCCTGTAAAGCCCTATCAGCCAATTCCGCATCTCCACGTTCAATAACCCCAGCACCCTCAGCTGATTCCCCTTCCTTCCCAGGTCTACGCCCAATCTCATCGCTCCCGATCAAACCCGGCGCAGAGCTGGAAGCACCAGCAACAACAGATTCTTCGACGAACTTGTCCTGCTTTGGAGCTCCGGTTTGATCAGACGGCTGGTAGGGAGCAGCAGAATTAGGGTAGGAAGCTCCGGGGGGGATCTCCTCTTGATGGGCCTGGAGATTGAGATCGATTGAGCGGCTGGAAGATGGGGGCGCAGAGAAAGACTGAGGGGCGGTGGAAGATGTAGAAGGAAAGGGTCGAAGGACGTCAGTGTACAAATCTCCGAACTCGTCGTCATCTTCCATGGAAGAAAAGTCCTTGGAGAGAAGAGCGAAGAAAGTGTTGGATGATACACAGCTATGAAGAAACAAGTGCCTTCAGGAGGCAGGAGGGTTTTGAGGTTTGGCAAGTGCACAACAGCATTTTTGTGTCCGGTAATTCCTCTCAGATTTACCATTCCAAGGCTAGTGCAAGCGGAAACCAACCGAGGCCCAAACGCCTCGTTGATTGAAAGTATAAAAAAAAGATGTGAGAGAGAAGTATTTTTTATGTAAATCGAGTTATATATCTAAAAAAGATTATCTCATTTTATAGAAAAATACTGTTATACGTGAATTTGACTTTTGAAAACTTTCTAAACAAAGCCACTCTTTTTTTATTGACGTTTACAAACTAAATTTTTATGAATATTTTTAATTTGGAAAATTCCGTAAAAATAACCTAAAAGTATCAAATCCCAAATCAGTTCTGTTTGTCACACTTTGATAGCTATTTATTATATTTAATGGATGAATGACAACTTGTTTTAATAGGAATTATTTATACTGATTTGGAAATTTCAACTTCTGAAAGTATTTAATTGCAATTTCCTCTTCTTTTTTGTTTTGTCCGCCGATGGCTAAACATAAATTTGGATAAAAGCTGGTCTATGCAAATCCTTTCGGCCTACAAAGGTGGGATCCATATATGCTCTTGGAAGCTACTATGAATTGAATTGAATAAATCATGTCGTCGTACCCACGGTACAAATTTCTTTTTCAGCATGATTTATATGGATAAATATGTAAAAAAAAATTTATCTCAATTTAGCTTTCTAATATAATGATAAAGTTCTTTGTAGTAGAAAGAAAAGTATGGTAAAGTTGCAAATTTGTTCCCTAAGTTTCCCGAAGTTTTCTGAGTTACAATAGGCTTGTTTGGTGGAGTATTTGAAAAAACCAAATGCACATTCAATAGTGTTTTTTCGTAAAATGAGATAATCTCCTTCCCATATTTACCTCGACTTGCGTAAAAGTACTTCTCTAATATGTTCCATTCTCAAACTTAGCCAAACTTAGTCGCCCCACTTGTTCAATGTTAACTTTCACCGTTTTTTTATTTTTATTACACACCTTACGCCACCACATGATCATCCAAAGCCACATCACATGCGGCTATCAAATCCCATGATGAAGCCAAGAATGGAACTTGGGTCCCGTTTGGTAGCATGGAAGTGGGGAGTTAGAATTGGAACTGAGGATGGAACTGGAACTAGGCATGTTTGGTAAGATGGATCTCATTTCTATGGAACTGACATTTCCATCAGATCTGAGAAATGGTGGTTCCATGGTCCCCCCTAGGAACTCAGTTCCACTTCCATGGAACCCATGTCGTGACAATTTTACCATTGCCTCTATAGGTCCGCCGACTTCACAACCCATGACGCTGCCATCTTCGGTGAAAAACCCATGATGCTGCCTTCATCTTCGATGCAAAGACGGCAATCTTGCAGTGAACAAAGATAAACGGCACCGGCCATGAACAGAGAATGAAAATGAAACCAGAGATGAACGGCACAAGCGGCGACGGCGAATAGAAAATGAAACCAGAAAAAAATGAACAGAGAACAAACTAGAAGACAATGATGAACAGCACCACCTCCGCCTCCGCATCCAATTGAGTCAGATCTGCGACAATGACAACCTAGAAGACGACGATGAACGGCTTTGGCTCCTAGAAGAACAAGACGACAACAGCAGCAGGCGATGAGGATGACAACGAACGGTAGGCTTCAACGACGAACTTCTTTGATGAGGGAGATCAACGACGCAACGATATCTGGCTTCAACGACGAACCTTCGTTCTTCAACTGGCATCGAACTCAGATTTTGACAATGGAGAAGGAGGAGTTTTTTGACAATGGAGAAGGAGATCTTGCCATCCAAATCTGTAGCCCGAGATGAGTTTATGAATTTTTGTTTTTTTTAAAAAAGGGGTATATTAGTCTTTTTGTATTAAATATATAAATATTAAATTAAAATAATATCACACTTCTTCCAACCTACCAAACATACTTTTAACCCCAGTTCCAATTTCATTTCCACTTCCAATTCCACCTCGACTTCTATCAAAACTACTTCCGTGTAACAAACGGGCATTGAAGAATTGTCCCAAGGAATCCCAGATGAGTCCATCAACATCAACTTTCAGGACCGTCAACAACATCATCAGAGCAGCTGGTGGGGGGTGTGAACTCGGGATATAGCATGTGGTACGATGACATGAGCACGGCGTCGTGAAGAAGCGGTATTCGTCGCCGGCGAACTGGGATTCCCCACTCTAAGATTTGCACCATTTGTGGTACCTTCGTATATTTCTTTCGAACCAGATGCCTGTTACGTTCTACAGCAAATATTTTTTTGTCCCACTCAACTGCGTTCTACAGCAGTACCTTCATATAGATATATATATTTTCCTTCTCCCACGTTCTACATCTGCTCCAGGGCTCGTGCTAGCCAAATTATGGGAAGACGCCATTGCTGACAACCTGGAGTTCAGGGAAAAGGGAATACAGAGGGAGGAAGAGAATGGAATCAGAAGGAAATGCAAGTCATGCTATAGGAAAGAAGGAAGGAATGTGAAGAGCGAAGAAGAAGAAAGAGGGGAAGGGAAGGAGAGTGAAGGAAGAAGGGGAAGGGGAGTGGGGAAGATGTATTAAGGAGGGGGAACAATGGGTTTACTCGAAACAACGCTTTCAAATGCCAAACACACGTTGAACAGTATTTCTTAATAAAATGAGATAATTTTCTTTACATATTTATCTCGTAAAAGTAATTATATACCGCGTTCTCAAACATATCCAATAGACAGGGTAATTCCAGTATGAATGGAGGAAGAAGAGGAAGGCGGAGCTGCTAGCAGGAGGGAGAAGAAGAAAGGGATATGATGTGGCTTTGGATGATGACGTGGTGGTGTAAGGTAACAGTAAAAGTTAACATTGAACAATGGGTGACATTCTTTCATTTAGGTAATTGCAAGGTGACATTACTTTTAAAAAATTCTTAAATAGTTAACTTGAATGAAAATTTTTGAATCAAATTTATATTTTAATTCAAAAAAGTAAGGCATTAAAATTGTTGATTTTAGTAAATCCTTTTTCTTCCAAATCAAAAGCGAAAAGTACATGCTTAAAAGTTGTAACACACCATAACGGACAATAAAGCACAGAAGATTTATATTCAAAGCTGATTGGCCTAATGGTTGTTTAAAAAAACTTATTTACTCCCCAAAGTACGTTCAACAATATTTTTCCGCAAAACGAGATAATCTCATCCATATATTTATTTTAACTTGTGTAAAAGTACTTCTCTACCAAATTACCAAACGGACATAATATTATGGCCAGAACGCGAGGTCCCTGATATTTTCAGTTTGGAATATTAAGATTATTCACTGTGGCAGGTAAAGCATGCTACATTGCTAAGAGAACTCGGGTATGTGTTTTTGTACAAGAAACCTCTTCTCCTTCCGGTGAGGGATATGCAAAAAAGCCAGTGATTCCATTAAATCCAATTCATGTCAATCTAAATAAGCAATATAATGATGTTGTTTTCTTATATTGATTTATCTATATTGAATGTAATGATACATATAAGTATTTTAGATAAATCATTTAATGTTAGAATTAGATAATTTATTTAGTTTTTATATTTTTTAAATTGATCAAACGTGGCTAGCTTTTGTAATATGTAGATTGCTGCTTGGTAATGAAATTTCCTTTGGCAAAAAAATTAAATCTAACTCTTAATTAACTCTTACAATAAAAATCTAACGTAATAACATGCATCGTGAAATATTTATATAATACGGATATCCGTTTATTATTTTGGAAGTAATTTTTTTT
>JANTPZ010148025.1:0-15660 GCA_025593235.1 Vachellia pachyceras | reverse complement strand
AAAAAAATGAATGGATGTGCATTAAGTGAGTGAATGAGTGAAGCTAAGCTAGTGGGCCCAAATAGATTGGGTTGAGTGGATTGGTTTGCTTGGTATGTCCTTGGTGAATGAATTATGTCAGAGTGAATGAAGGAATAAGGAGGTGGCGGCTTGCTCATTAGGATGATGGAATCTTGAGAAAATGCTCTAGTGTCTTGTGGTCTCTCCTCATGTGGCTACACACATAATAATAATAATAATAATAATAATAATAATAATAATAATATGAAAACAAAATAAATAGACTTATAAATTTGGTCCTTGATTTGAATTCCAAATTTAGAATATTAGATTTCTTAATTCAAATTCAAAATCAAGATTTACTAATTTGAATTCAGAATCTTCTAAGATTTTATTGAAAAATATATTAATTCAAATTTATCTTTTGATCTCAATTTCTTCCACAAATACCATTATTGGCTTTAATTTCATATAATAACCATTAATCAAGATTAATGCAAATAAACTCAGTAAAATCCAAGAATAGCACTAAAATCCCTTAAAATACTACAATTTCACTTAGTAAAATATGATTATTTCAAGAATATATTTGCATATAATGTTTCAATTGAAATAATCAATGTCAAAGAGAATCTTGAACCTAGATCAATTGAAGAATGTAGATTTAGAGAAAATTGTCCAAAAGGGAAAAATTCAAGTAGAATTTACTTCACTTTCAAAATGTGAAGTTTTTAGACCTATAGTATAACGCCTCCTATTTTCCCTCTATATTCTCATATTAGATCACTTTTGAATCACTCTTGGGCCTTGGATAACTTGAATTGGGCTTTTTATGTTAACTTGAAATTTCAAAAATGGAAAAACGCCGTTACTGTTCACTGGCCCATTTTCCAGATTTCTGGCTCAAATTTGAAAATTCATAATTAATTCAAGAAAAATCGAAATTGAGTGGTTCCAATTTCTAAATTTATCTTATTCAGTTAAATATAGGGGAAAAATATTCATTGGCCCAAAAAATTGTCCAATTAAGTTAAATTCAAATCTTAGGATGTGTAGTATTTAACTAAAAAGTTTCAGCGCAATTGGAGCTCGTTTGCTATTTTTAATTCTCACGTGAAACAGATTTATTTTTCAGGGCCATTGGAACCCTCTTGCCTTGGAAAAATTGATTTTTCTTGTAACATTCCATGAAACCTCTTTTTTCATGTGATTTCCTTTCATTGCATGCCCAACTTGTCTAGGTTCTTTAAATGATATCATGCATGCATCCACATAGCTTCACCATTATCATGTAGATGTTTATCATTACATGCCAACATAAGCTCATATTAAGCATATACACATCTTCGACAAATCACCAAAAATTCACACAAGCAAGGAGATCATCTTAATCACCCATAGCTTTTTCCTTACCCTTGCTTGAATTTGCACCTACATTGGTTAGTGGGGGATAATGAGATTTTTGAAAATCCCAATAGCAAAACTAACAACAAAACTGTGAATGTGCATGTAATACTTTTCAAAATGTGTGTATGATCAAGGTACATGTGACATATTCAAACATTTCATTATCATGCATATGGCCAAAGCAATCTAGATCATATATCATACACAAAACAACAAGTTTATATATCATTGAATAATGCACCATTCACAACAAGTTTATAAAATAGTTTAGAAGAGTTAGTAGTCTTGCTACCTTTCTTTGTTTTCCCTTTTTACTCAAACTTCAAAGTGCTCTTGGAATACTTCCAAGTGTGCTCTTGAGGATCTTAAATCCCTAAAGATCATGGCATAATATTCATGTAAACATACAACCATCAAAATGTCATAAAACTTGCAAAAACACACAAAACCCCCTTTTCGGTTTTCTAAGAGTCCTACAAGTTCAAGACTTGATTTTTATGGCCTTAAGGCTTCTAAAATCCATCTCTTAGCTTTACCCTACACAAAACATCATTTTAAAGCCAATGGAACCATCAAAACACCCAAAATCACAGCCCTTCTATTTTTTTCTTGGCTTGGCTGAAAACAGCAAAAATGGGAGGAAATGGGTTTTCCAAACTTTGTTCATGTAATCATGTGTTCTCTTGCTTTCAAAACCCCTTTTCTTAACATTGGACAACTCAAATACACCTCCCCTTAGGCCAAACGAAATTCGGGCAGCACCTCCCCATAATATGGAGCTTCCCATAATTTTTATAACAACTCAAAACAACCATCTACAACCAACAACATAGCTTTTACTACTCAAGAAACAACTTGCAACCCTTTACCACCTTTAAAACCTTCTCTTTTCCATTTTCAACTCTTGAAATCCTAGCCATCATTTTCCCAAAAGAGAGGCTCATTCAAGGAAGCAACTCAAGAGAAAGGTAGTAGAGATTGAAAGACTCAAGAAAAGATGGAGATTTGGTTGCAAGAACTCCTTACCTTGTGTTATGGAAGCTTGGTGCTCTTCTTTCTTACTTGAAAATGGCTTCTTTGATAGACAGAAGGGAGAGAAAAATCTGACCTAAAGAGAGAGAGAAGTAGACATCCAAATAAGAGGGAGAGGGAGAGTGCTTCCTAGTTTAAAAATTGCCTCTTGCAAATTGTGTGGCTAAGAATGATTCTTGGAGGCCAAGTTTGGAAATACTTAATGGAGATTGTGCCACTTGTCCTCATGGAATTGCTTGGTGAAAAGTGATTTTCAGACTTCCCTTGCTAGTCTGGTTGGGCTGATTGGGCCTCTACCCGTCCGGTTACTTGATCCGGTGGCACGCATTTCCGTAAAGTAACCTTTACTCGGGTAAGTATCTTTTTTTACTTTTCTGAAGACTTTTTCTCTCATGTGGCGCCATTCCATAGGCTTTCTTGCCTAGGTGGCATCATGTCCTAGCCCAAAACATCCTCAGCTTTTCCTCGTAACTTGCCAGGATTCATCGATTTGCGTTTAATACCGTAAAACGGGCTTCCGCGGCCAATTTGACCTAAGGGCATGGAAAAATTCTATTTTTTCCCCTGATACTCATGCTCTTTTCCATTCCTCAAAATTCTACTCGGATTTTCCGTAATTAATTTTCTAAGAAAATACTTTTTCAAGGCTTTCAGGTACCGTTATTCTCCATACTTTGAAACTTCCCGTACCGGATACTGGGTAATAATTTTATTAAATATTTCATTACTCAACTAAACTTTTCTCAGTTTGGGTCTCCGGCGTTTGAGAATTCTTGCTACCTCAATTAATTAGTTCTCAGTCGTCCTTAACTCATAAATCCTTTAATTACTAAAATGCCACTACCTTCTTATTTCTTTCTTAATTACCAAAATGCCATCACTTTTTCTACTCTTCCTTAATTCCAACTTTACCCATGGTTGACTTTTGACATTTTTGACCAACTTTGACTTTTTGGTCAATTTTGACTTTTGGTTGACTTTTGACCAAATTACCAAAATGTCCTTATTATTTGATGATACTTTATGCCTTAAGACTTTTTAATCAAATGACCATTTTACCTTTTTCATTTAAGCCAAATGACCATTTTGCCCTTGGGTCATTCTTACTTAAAATCCTTAAGACTAATGACTTAGTCAATCATGATCTTTCTTGTCTAGAGGCAGTTTCATTTCTATATTTCCACATCCATGGCATTAAATCATCACATAATTTACCGGCTTACCCTCTATTTCCACTCACAAGAATGTACAGATATTACATGTAGTTTAAAAACCAAATGGTGTGAAACCCGTTGGGTATATATGGGTATTTGTGCGAAAATGAAATGAGAAAAATGAGGTCATAAGATATAAAGCACGACTTGTAGTACAAGGTTTTTCACAAAGACCTGATATTGATTTTGAAGAGACATATTCTTCTGTGGTGGATATAATCACTTTAAAATATCTAATTAGTCTGGCAGTGAACCTAAAAGTTGATATGCGCCTAATGGATGTTGTTACATCATATTTATATGGTTCTTTAGATATTGAGACTTATATGAAAATCCTTGAAGGATTTAAGTTGCCAGAAACATGTAAGAATTTTCTAGAAAATTATGCTATTTGTTTGCACAAATCCTTATATGGATTGAAGCAATTTAGAAGAACGTGGTATAATTATCTTAGCAAGTATTTATTGAAGGTAGGTTATAAGAATGCTCCAGTTTGCCCATACGTTTTTATAAAAAGAAATGGATCAGAATTTGTTATAATAATCGTATATGTAGATGATTTGAATATAATGGAACTCATGAAGATCTCCAAAAAGCAATTGATTGTTTAAACAGGGAATTTGAAATGAAGGATCTTAGAAGGACAAAGTTTTGTCTTGGCTTACAAATTGAACATCTGACTAATGGAATTTTTCTTTATCAGTCAACTCATTGAAAAATGCTAAACCAATTTTACATGGATAAAGCTCATTCATTAACTACTCTGATGGTAGTAAGATCACTTGATAAGAAGAAAGATCCTTTCGCCCTTAAGAGAAAAAGGAAAAACTTCTTGATCCAGAAGTACCATATCTTAGTGCTATAGGTGCACTAATGTATCTTGTTAATTTAACAAGGCCTGATATTGCATTTGCTGTAAACTTATAAGCAAGATTTAGTTCATGCCCAACAAGAAGGCATTGGATTAGAGTTAAACATATATTTTGATACCTTCGAGGATAGTTAATATGGGATTATTTTATTATAATGAATTTATATCACAATTGATTGGTTATGCAAATGCAGGGTTTTTATCAAATCTACATAAAGGTAAATCTCAACCAGGATATCTATTTACTTGTGGGGGTGCAGCTATATCTTGGCATTCGGCAAAATAAACTTTATCGACCACCACATCAAATCACGCAGAAATAATCACAGTTCACAAGGCAAGAGAGAGTGTGTTCGGCTAAGATTAATGACTCAACATATCCAAATAATGTGTGGATTGTTTTGGGTTAAAAGATTCCAACAGTGTTATATGAAGATAATACAAGATGCATAGCTCAATTGAAAGGGTGCATATCAAAGGATATAGACAAAACACATTTCTCCAAAATTCTTTTCACTCATGATCTCATGAAGAGTGGTCATATAGATATTCAGCAAATTCGCTCATGTGATAATTTTGCAAATATGTTTGCAAAGACTTTGCCAACTAGAACATTTCAGAAGTTGGCATATGGTATGGAAATACGAAAGCTCAAAGACATAAAGTGATATTGTCATTGAGGGGAGTAAAACATTGTGTACTCTTTTCCCTTCACTAGGTTTTTGTCCCAATGGGTTTTTCCTATTAAAGTTTTAATGAGGCACAAAAATTCATTTATGGACATCCAATGAGAGTGTTATAAAAATATCATATGTTATGGATATCTATAAACTCCCACCTCTTGGCATTTCATTTTCATCTTTCCATAACCTCTACAATGAATAGAGTTTAGGGGTCTTTATGCCAATAACTCAAATGTTACAATTTGTATACTAATGGGGATTGAATTTGCCATTGATTCTATGCAACTCTTGCTTAGGGTTGAGAGCCTATAAATAGAGCACTATGTACCATACTTTATGCACATCCAAGTGAAGAAAGCATTGCTTCATCTTTCTCTCTAATTCTCTCTTCATCTCTTCATTTTTTTATATTTTATTTACTTTATAATAAAGTTAATAATTTTATAAAATTACCTTTTATCTTTTTTAAGAAAAAAGAAAAGACATCGTACATGATTTAAGTACACTTGGATTGGAACGAAGAAAACATCCTTGTAAGTAGGGCTGAGCAAACAACCCGGAATCCAGTGGACCCGCCCGATGTGCTTTTTTCCTGTGTGGGCCCCCCAAAAAGAAACCTAAAACGGGCTAGCATAAACGGACAGGCTATTGGATAAACGGGACGAATTATGGGCAAAGTCTCAGGCTGCCCATTTATTTAAATTTTTTTATATACATGTAAAAATATTATAATATATAATACCCCAACACACAAGCTAAACTTACTACTTGGTTCAGGTGGTGGAGGTATCAGCATTTCTTTCTAAAATGTCCAGTATTTGATTCCCACTACCACAATCCCTATACTTTTTACCAATTTAAGATGTTGAAATTACAAAACCGCCCTCATTTGCCCTTCACAACTTCACCGTCAACTAACAAACCATATTTTCAGTTCTTTCCAACGAAACCCCAAATATGATGTCGGCAATTTATGTCCAAAAGGAGTTCAAGCAATGGGTGTTCAAGAAGTCGGCGTGCTCTTGCCCTTGCGCTCGTAGTTCAAGCAGTTGCTATCACTGTCAGACTCGCAGTCCAGAAGTCGGAGTTTAAGCTGTCGCAGTCGTCTTCATGCTCGTGCTCTGTTAGAAATATGAGTTAGTTAAAAGTGATTAGTGTTAGTCACTTAATTAGTTAATGACCCAAAAGTCTATATAAAGGGTCACAATATAATGATTTGTGTGTGAGATTAAATAATCATCACCAAAAAGTGAGAGGATGAAAAATTCCCACCAATGTATAGAGAATGGGAGGGTAACTTGAATCTCCCACTTCAAAAGTCTCTAAAATGGGGATAGTTCATCTCCCACAAGAGAGGGTAGATTAGTGTTGTAAATCAAAATGGTTTATGTAATACATTCAATTTCTTCTTTCACTTCTCAATCTATTCTTGTTTTCAATACTTTCAATATGGTATCAAGAGCAGGTTTTTTTCTTGGGGTCAAGATTGTTGGAGCTCTAATCTTGAAGGAGAGGGAGCCAATCTAACATGAAGGCATCACAGGCAGAGCATCATCATGAGTAGTGGGAGAGGTGCAATGCTCTGATGCGCACTAGGACTTAATTCTAGTAAAAAACTCTCTCACTAGTCCTTAAAGAATACCAAGAAAGGCCAAGAAAGTGGAGAAGTAGAGCCGATGGGTTTCTCTCGGACATGGAGAATACTCTGAGATTCCTTCTGAGAGAGACTTCTCTGTTGTTAAGGGCAGTGACTGCGTCGTTGGCCATTTTATCGGATAGAAGTGGTGGAGAAATCATGGGTCCAATGGTTTAAATGTCCTCTGTTCTTGGTCTACGAGATCATCATGGGTATGGAACTTCATTCTTGATTCAAGATTCAATGGGCATCCCAGGAAACTGTGAGCGACTTGTGAGATCAATGGCTATGAGATACCTGCAAATTCTAGAGTCTTTATCAATTCTTGGGCTATTGGAAGGGACCCAAATCATTGGAATGAAGCAGAGAAGTTTCAACCGAAGAGATTTCTTGATAGTTCAATTGATTACAAAGGTGAAAGTTGGAGTTCGTTCCATTCTGCTTTAGAAGAAAGAAGAAGGAAATGCATTGTTTAAGAGTGGAAAATATGCAAAAGCTTCTAAAAGATATGAGAAGGTGCTTTTAACTGTGAAGCCTCAATATGGTTTTGGTGAGAAGGGTAAAGCAGCACATGGTGATGAGGGTGCCATTCCACCAAATGCATCCTTGGAGATAACTCTTGAATTGGTATCTTGGAAGACTTTCGGAAGTAACTATAAGAAGGTCATTAAGAAAATCCTCAATGAAGGGGAAGGATATGACCGTCCAAATGAAGGAGCTGTTGTGAAAGTGAAATTGATCGGCAAACTTCAAGATGGCAGTGTCTTTATGAAGAAGGGCCATGATGAAGAGCTATTTGAATTCAAAACAGATGAAGAGCAAGTCATTGATGGACTTAATAGAGCAGCGTTGACTATGAAAAATTGTGAATTAGCTTTGTTGACTGTTGCTCCTGAATATGCCTTTGGTTCATCCGAGTCCAAACAAGAATCAGTTGTTGTTCCTCCCAACTCAACTGTTTATTACGAAGTTGAACTGGTATCATTTGTGAAGGAAAAGGAGTCTTGGGATATGAACACTCAGGAGAAGAATGAAGGTGCTGGTAAGGAAAAAAAAAGAACTGCTCAAGGCCTTCATAAGTTGCGAGCATCTACCTCCGTTGCTAAGTACTGTGCTAAGAAGCTATTCAGGGACTACTGGGTTATTGCTTTCAATAACGGAAAAGTTATATTCAAGAGAGAAGGCTCATCACCAGCTCCTGTTGACTTGCAAGGAATTGATGGTCGTGGCAGAAATGGCTTGCTTGCTTCAATTCACAGGACATTCAGATCTAGTTCCAAAGTACAAAATGTTGATGCACTTTCAGAGGTGGAAGAAACTTAGTTATTGAAAAGAAGATTAAGAAGAAACATTTTGTATTGTTGTGTGAATCAAAATTGTATAGTCTAACTCACTTCATTCCATTGTAGTTTTTGTATTGGCAAGTTGAGCACCAAAGTTAAGAGGTGTCAACTTGAGTTAGTTAAAAGTGATTAGTGTTAATCACTTAATTAGTTAATGATCCAAAAGTCTATATAAATGGTCACAATGTAATGATTTGTGTGTGAGATTAAATAATCATCATCAAAAGGTGAGAGGATGAAGAATTCCCACCAATGTATAGAGAAGGGGAGGGTAACTTGGATCTCCCAATTCAAAAGTCTCCAAAATGGTGATAGTTCATCACCCTCAAGAGAGGGTAGATTAGTGTTGTAAACCAAAATGGTTTATGTAATATATTCAATTTCTTCTTTCACTTCTCAATCTATTCTTGTTTTCAATACTTTCAACATGCTCCTACCCTCGCCTCGCAATCACATCTCACAGATTTGCAATTCTTCACCTTCGTGGTTGGCTTCTTGCTCCGCTGCACACAATCCCGTTCCCCGTTCACCTACTTCGCTGCTCTACACATCGCCCATTTTAACTTCATTGAGTTTTTTCCAGATCAAGCAAAGCAAGACTGCAAGAGTTTTCAGTCGACTCTTATCGTCAAATCCCTTTTCTTTCTTAATATGGTCGAACATCATCAAACAGAGATGAGTTGATAGATTCATTAAAGGAAGTGTTTCCCTCTTTCCCTCTTTCTTTCTTTCACTGCCACTTCTTCTCTTTTGGTTCTTTCATTTTCACCTCTCTTCAGATTCTTTTCTTTCTTCACTTGCAATCTTCCCTTTCTTTTCTTTTCCTTTATTATGTGTACTTAGGTTTATTTTATTCTGTCTTTTTCTCTCTAGTGTGAAAACTAAAAACCCTCAAGATTTCTGGGTTTTCCCCGTTCCGGTATAAGCTGATCTTTCTTCATTTAAATACCCCCTTCTTCTAGTTTCTAGCTTAGTTTTTGAGAAATAATACCAAATTTCCTAGCTCGTTAACTAATTAAATAAGGAGTTTAGATATGCTGTTACTTTGAGAATATGATCTATTTGTATTCATTTGTACTTAAGTGTGTTGGTGGTTTATGGCGTGTTGTTTTGATTTGATAGTTGTTGTTGATATTGATTCATCCTCAGAAAAACTAAAAAAAGGTGCAGATATTGCAATTCATACACATTGAAGGCACCGTTTTTAAAAACACAAACACCCACTTCCTCTTTAGTTCCCTGTTGATTTTGTGATTGATTTTCCTAGTTTAAGAATTTGTAGCTCTCCTGTTTTGGAATGGGCTGCACAGTAAAAAAATAAACGGGCTGCCCGTTCACCTACCCGAACCCAGCGGGTTTCAGAGCAGACCGTTTATATCGGGTTCAAATGGGTTAATGCAGGATTCGGGCTGAGCCCGAACCCGTTTACACTTGAACGGGTGGGTCACGGGTTGACCATCGGGCCAATCCGACCTGCCCGTTGCTCTGTCCTACTTGAAAGAGTTGCTACTAATAGATTCCAATAACACCTAAATCTGACCAATATAATACTGGAGAGTAAAGATCATATACTTATAAAAAAATGATAACAATATAGCAAAATAAATTTGTAGTAAAAATTACAAATAAGTTATCAATCTATACTACCAACGATAAAGCTACCAGTACTACAGAATTCATCATATTTGACACCAAATACTTGTTGGTTAAACACAAAGGCATGAAGTAACGTGAGACGGAGGTTGAACCAAAAGACTTAATTAATGATTTCAAATAAATATGGGCAAATATTTTACATTTATTTAAAATAACTGTTCAGTAGTTGTATTTTATTAGAAATTAATTAAAAATTGTGAAATAGTTGAAACTAAGTTCATAATCGTCAAGTAATACGTCAGATAAAAATGATGAATTTTTACTTAACTGTTGAAAGCCATCGATCATGACAAAAATAAAACAACTGTTCCGTATGTTCAAATTTGCAGTGCTGCACTTTTAATTGAGTTCAAACAAATTCAATTTCGGCAATATTAAATATCATATAAGTAAATAAAAAATGATTGATTTACACTCAATCAAGTAAATAATTATGAGCAAGTTGTCATTTTTGTTATCCTTATATATGATGATGAGAGAAACGTAGAGGGATTTCTTCTTTTGCATAAAAAAAACGTAGAGGGATGAACTATTATTGAGGAAGACCTACAAAGGAGCGATAGGCTCATAGCACTGGAAGCTGTAGGGTGTAGTGACCAAAGAACCTCTTGTCAATTGTTGCTGAAACTGTAAAAACCTTAGAAAAGGACTCTTATTTTTTTAATAGGCTAAATTGTGTACAACTCTGAATCATTAAAATCTTGAAAGAACTAGGTATAAATTCCAGTTAAAAATTTAATTAAAGAATGAGACATATCATTAAGCTCTTATGAAAGCTCAATTGCATATGTGGAAGTTTAATTGCATAATGTAAAAGTTCAATTGCATATTGTGAAATGTTTCATTTTACAATTAATTTTTCAATAGGGACTTATCCCCATTTTTTCCTTAAATTATTGATTTTAAGTATAATTTTAACAACAAAATTTTTTGCTATACATGTCTAACATAATTAAGTTTTAAATAGTATAATAGTAAACATATTTTCTTTTTTAAAATAGAGTAATTGTAGCAATTTTGTTAAAATGGTCAATCATCCGTCTTTTTCTGAAATGTGGGACCCATTTGTTATCTCTCCAACTTTATAACAAATGTTCATACTAATTCAAATTGCTTAAATTGCACCATTTTTTTTAAAAAAATTCTTATATGCATTGAGTGTACAGTATCATTTATGTACTCTTCAATCAAAATGTTCATGTCTTGTGTGGATACAGCATTACCTTTTGCAATTTCTATCTCTACCCTTTTTTTCTTCCTCTCTCCTATCTCATTCATTTCTCATTCACTTCTGTTTAATCCAATAACACGGATTAGAAGGCAAGGTGGGACCCACATAAACACAACTAGAGCATTTTGATTGTGCTATTTCTTTTTTCTTTTTGTTTTTGTTTTCCAATGATTGTGCTATTTCTGTTCATATGACATCGTAGGATCAAGTTAGAAGATGTTTGTTCATATTTCTTTTGCAGCAAAATGCTTATGAAAGTGAAATTGGAGGTTTCAATTTGATAACCTCAAGGTTGAATAAATCATTTTTGCACCTTTGAAATTATCAATCATTCAACCAATTTTTCATCTGCATTTTCATTAGCTAACATTTGGCACGTGAGAATATAAAGAAATTAAAGATCATGAAGGAATGACTCCATTGTTTGACTTTGATATATTGAAAAAGGAAACCTTTTCTTCCAAAAAACAAAATTGGTATGTAAGCAGGACTCAAACTCTTGATTACCATTTATATCTCATCTAATTAGCCTTATCACGCGAGTCATTATAGGTGGCTCGATAAGCTTAGTATTGTTATTTATAAGTTGATAAAGAGATTCATTTAGGGAAATTTACAATCAGGTCTTAACAAGAAGAATTGATGAACAAAATGTTTCAAAGATTGATAAAATTATCGTTAGGTCGCAGCAGTAGTTGGTCCGGTTGTTATTAACGGATAGTGGGGTTGTTAATGACAATCAGACCAGCTACTGCTGAAACTTAATAGTAATTTTGTCAATTTTTAAGACCTTTTGTTCATTAATTCATTTAAGGACATCAGTCCTTTTAGCTTACATCATAATATTTTTTATGGACCAATATCAATATCAAATTTTATCAGTCCAATGAAAATAATTGTAAAAATTTATACATGAAATTTTATTAGGTAATAGAAATTATTTTATAATAGGAAAGATGAAGTTAATTGTATAAATTATTAAATAATAGAAATTATTTTATTATTTTATTGTATAAATTAATTAATTCCATGTGTGTAAATACCTACAAATTTTTAACATATAAATTAATAATATTATTATTCATCAAGTATTAGCTTAATACTTTCTCTCCCGTTTTTCTTATAAGATCCACCTTAGTGAAAAAGTTGAATTATATCATAATGAGTTATATAATATGATTCACAAACTCATGCTAGTTTTCAACAATTGTTGCCATTTAGGGAAAAAAAAACCTCAATATTAATTGTATTTGGTTGCTATTTATGGTGGTCCCCTCCTTTATATATTGCTACTCATTTTTACTTAATGTATACTTATCAACAAATAATTAAGATTTTAAATTTATCTTTATTTAAATACATGAAGAACAGACAGACCATTCCAAAATGAAAGAAGGTAAGTAATTTTAGGAAAAAAATTAATTAATAGCTTTTAAAAAATATGAAAAATATCTTACATATTGAAACATGGGAATTTTCAAAAATTATCTTAAATTTGAAATGGAGTAATAATATTCATTTCCATATTTTAATATACATGACCAAAACATTTTTAAACGGAATGTGTGTGTGTGTCAAAGTTTGCAATAAAATGACAAACATTATTTTATATTAATTTTTATTTGATTAAAGACAATCTCACCTTCTTTCACCTCTAAAGTTCCTTTTTTTCTTAAAAAAAAATATGTTCCTACATACCAAACACGCCCTATAGGAATACATTAATGAAATTGCTATATTTAGTAATATTTGATCCCCAAGCAACATGGGAGATAATCCCCGTGTTATTTCGTAGGTTGACTTTGTTAGTCCCTCCTTTTCATTCGTTTTTATAAAATAAATACTTAACCGAATTATATAAATTAAGAAATTGGTTAAATATTAAATATGTAAAAATTATAGCTTTCTTTTTAAAATATTCTTACTTATGGGGAGAGAATGAAAAAGAGATTCAATAAAAAATTATTATAAAAAAGAAGATTGTGGAAGAGAGAGAATGTGGTATGGAGAGAGTGAGAGTGATAATAAATGAATTGATATTAAAATGGGTAATTAAATTGGGGTAAAATGGAAAATTAAATTAACAGTACATTTTTAGACAGTCTTAATATAAATAGAAAGATGTTAATCGTTAAATCATATTTATAAATCAATTACAATACTTTCATAATTATAAATTCATAATTTTTTATCCATATAATTAATTATGAATTCATAATTTTTTTGACTTTAGTTCATTTTCAATTTTTCATTCAAAAATTTTTCTAATTAAATAAATTTAACATTTTTATTTTGAATGTTAATTATAAATAATAGTATAAATAATGATAATAATTAAAGGTGACTGTTCAAATTTGGAATATATATATATATATAGACACACGATATGAAAAGATATTAATAGTGGAAGGTGAAGGAAGTGCCCAAAGTTTTCAAATTACATTACATGTCAAGTCAGAAGATCTTTTTCCATATTTCTTTTGGAGAAAAAAGGCTAATGAAAGTGAAATTGGAGCTTTTAATTTGATAACCTTAAGGTTGACTTGACATTATTTGACAATCAATTCTAGAATCTAGATTTGGTTTTAAAATCGAGGTTTTGTCCAAGTAAAATTTTTTCCCAAAAGTTATTTTGGTTACAAAACTTCAATTTAAAACTTAGGTTTTGAAGCCTAGATTTTCTCTTTCCTACTATTTCCTCTTTCTTCTATTCTACTTTTTCTTTCTTTCTCTTTCATACTTTCCTCTTTCCTATCCACTTTTTTTGCCTCGGAATCCGTAAAAGCTAATAATTTCCCAAATATAAATCACTTTTCAAAACCTAGGTTTTGCCTCGAAATCTTTAGAAGTTATTTTCTAAAATCTATTCTCCAAAATCTAGGTTTTACCTCGGAATCTGTAAAAGTTATTTTCAACCTTACATCCAAACAAACTCTTGATGGTCATTCTCCAGCTGTAAATGACTAGAAAATATGACAATAGGTAGAAAAGATGTGAAAATGACTCAGATTGACTCATTTATTTAACTTAGTATGATTTTTAATATAAAAATTAGATAATTAATTTATAAATATTAATAAAATCGTTAAATAATTTATTGTAAATATGTATTAATTTTCTTAAAATGCAATTTTAACTATGTCTATTGTAACTACTTATTTGTTGATAACTTCTTCACTATATATAATCAATATAGATACATTTGGGGGAACAATGAATTTGGAAAGTAAAATGAATTAAGATGGGAACAATGAATTTGGAAAGTAAAATGAATTAAGATGGGAACAATGAATTTGGAAAGTAAAATGAATTAAGATATTGTTAGAAGATATAAAAGAATTAATAGTGATTGAGTCAAATAGATTAAGCTAATTCTACATACTGTGATGAATGAATGTTTGAATCACTGTTGAAAGAAGTGCTCCTATTTAATATTCAATAATAACTCAAACACTTTTTTTTTTTGTAGAATATGTGTGTTTAGGGGAAAAGGAAAACATAGATGTTTAAAAAAAAACATGTTATATATAGAATTAGGGGGGAAAGGAAAGGATTGAGGTTTAAAAAAAAAAGTTTATATATAGAGGTTGCGAATTGATTGCTCCTAAGTGGCAAATGTGAGCCAGTCCTACAACCAAGTGATGCGGGCTAGCCGTCACAACAAATTTACTTGGCTACAAAAACTCTAACAGTCGCTAAACAATTAGTCATTTTTTTTAATTTTTAAATGTATTGTACAAATTTTAGTGAGCAAGATAAATATGGGATAATTAATATGGAGGTACTTATAGTTTCAATTAATTTTTATCAAGTCCCCCTAATTTTTTCTTTATATTTGGTCTTTATATTTTCACATGTTTTTGATAAAACGAAAAAACTATAGAGACCTGATTAAAAATTGCTTAAAACTTTAAGGATTTGCATATTATTTATTTCATATAAATATTTACAAAACTAATAAACTTGAACTTAACTGACTCAAAGACAAGATCTTCAAAGTTAACTTTCATATATTATTTAGCAATTATAACATGTTTAATAAATTTTGTATTTTAATTTTTAAATATTTTTTGAAAAATATTTATTTGTGATGCATCAATAACAATAATATTGAAAGTCTGAAACAAACATGCATAACTACTTATTGTATGGTTAATGAGAATTTAACATTTTAGGAGTTTTACTTCAAAAATTAATTCTAATATATATATGGTGGGCTAGCCCATCATGTAGCCCACAATCTGGTGGGCTACAAAATTCGAGCCCAATCTGGTGGGTCATATTACTGATCATTTCCTTCACGAAAGCGAAGTGTAGATTTTATCCCCAACTTGTTGCAGGAAGGCAGGAAGGCAAAAACAAACTCGACCCCTTTCTGGTTCTTTGATCTTTATGTTGTGTTACCCTTTGGTCTTTTTTTCTTGGCTTCTATCTTCATATGTCGGGCAATAGAAATCAATGCAAAGCAGCATCATTTGTCCTTGAAATTAATTAACAATAATTTTTTTAATAGTAAATAGTAAAGTTTTATACATTAAATTTCAAAATTATAATTTTTTTAATATCAAAGTTTGAGATTTTCAATAT
>JANTPZ010148024.1:0-17438 GCA_025593235.1 Vachellia pachyceras | reverse complement strand
GTTCTTATTTGAATAACTGGTTGATGATTGGCCAAGGATATTACATATACACATAGTTGGGTGACGTGTCAACACATAAGATCCCACGTGGACATCATTTTCCAGTTTCAAGGCAAAGTTTATATATCTATCATTCTCTTAAATCCCACTTTCCATAGTATTTGCACTTGCCTTTATAATCCTTTCTACCGATAATTGATTTTCTGTCTTCTAGTTTTTCTTTATCTATATTTTAATACACTTGGCATTAAAAAAAATAAAGAAAGCGTGGATGATACATGGGATTAGCACAAAGTTAAATAATTATTTATACTTTAGTTATTATTTCATAAGTTGAAACTTATCATTACATATTCAGTTATTTTTAGACTTTTTGGTAATTAAATATCGTTTCTTAGACTTCATAATAATTGCTTTTGCGGGACCATTTATTAGTACTACAATGTTAATTAAAAAATAAAATAGGTAATAATCATCATATCTCTTATATATCATTATTAAGTAGTTACTTAGGCCGACATCTTCAAAGGCCAGAAGAATATTTCATTTAGATATCTTTTATTTTGTTCCATTGTATCAAACACTTCAATAATGTTTTTGTTTGGCAACGTTTAATTTATACCCAAAAGTACGTTCAACGGTGTTTTTCCGCAAAACAAGATAATCTCCTTCACATATTTGCCTTGACTTGTGTAAAAGTACTTCTCTACCGCGTTGCCAACGTAGTGTCTGAAATCTGACTCAATTAGCTAACTATAAACAAAAAAGAGATTAGAAATATTCAATTGTGGACCCGACTATGAAAACACAGCCTAAAAAAATTCAATAAAGATAAAACAGGATTTATATGAAAATACATTCAGCTAGAGCCCAAACACTGATTTCATGTACAGAAGCTTCACACGATAGTCCTCTTTTTTCCCCTTTTGTTTTTTAAAATAGATTCTACATGTATTAATCTCAAGCAAGCTAAGAGGGATGCAACTTTGTATGATGAAATTAAATATTTTCAGAAAATAACATGATTTAAATATTATAATAAGCATTTCGAGCAGCTTCATTCTTCTGTCTTGTATCTTCATACATCTTCAATGATGCCTCCGAAAATTTGGTCAGTCGCTCCAGAACCTTGCTCAAGCTCGTATGGACGCAGCACAAATTTGCAGATTCATTATCATAACCATCCTCCTCCTTCATTTTGCTCTCTGCTTCCTCAAAGCTTCCTTGGCCTGAAGAAATATGCTGCTTATCACCATCGTGCTGCTCTATCAGCTGCTGCAAATTGGACAAGAAGCTTTTGATCGAATCGCTTAGTTCCTCAGAAGGCAAAGACTTGATCCCAGCACACCAATCTCGGCAGAGAACAAATATGGGAGGAGCAAGAGCTCGGCGTGGTGAGAAAGGCCTTCGGCTCTTGGACCTAGGTTGTAGTATGCAGTTTTGAAGCCAGGCGTTGAGAGATTCGATGTAGGAAGTGTGGCTGTTGATCCAGTTGGCGAAGCTCAATCCGAAGAACTCAATTTCTTCAAGCAATCGAGTCAAGATCTCCCGGCGTGCATCTCCTTGCAAGGATCCACTCGAGCTTCTTGAATGATACGCCAGAGAGATGGTGATGTACTGCGCATGATGGCACTCTAGCATGGCCTTCCACATCCTGATCAATCTGCGCACACATTTTAACCCAATTACTTACAAAAGCTTCAACGAGAAATGTATTAGATTATGAAGAAAAAGTCTCACACGAACTAAATCAAACTAAATGATAAAAAAAAGCTAAAGATATATAATATTCAAGTTAGTCCTATCAAATAGACTAAACCTAATATATATATTTAATTCACTAAAAATCTAATACAAATAATGAATGCCTCGCATGCTTACCCATGAATAAGCTCCACGAGTTGAGGGTGCAACTCTTCATCCCTCATTCGCTCGATTCGCTTGGATATTGAATCGACGGATCGGATGGCCACTCTTATCCGAGTATGCAAGTCCTTCACAACAGACCGGGTTTTGTCTATGACATGAGTAGCTTGATCTTTGGCACATTGATGCCTCAGCTGCTCACATTTACGATCATACACTCTCTGGAGCAACTCACTTGCCTGTGGAGGTGGAAGGCAAGTCAGCGTATGAAGTATAAAAGGGAAAAAGGTCATGTCCTTCAATGAGCGCTACTTCGTCAAAATCAAAAGCACACAAAATTGCATAAACATTCAAGGCAGCGAGAGGGACTCTTTTGATGTATACCTGAGATAATGCATACCAAAATATTGATGTCTCTCTTCAATTTTATTGAAGTAGTTGCTTAGGCAATATCATTATACATAAAATCGGGAAAATTAATTTTTTATGTTATAGTTTAACTCATTGTAATTCAATCTATATAGTTTTAACTTGATTAAGAGCTTGTTTGGTTTCACTTCCCAAAACCTAGGATTTGTCCAAGTACTCACATTTTTTAACGCTATTTTTGATACAAAACTTTGGTTTGAAACTTAAGTTTAAAAAAGATATTTTCTTGTCAAATCACACCCTTTCTCCTAATAAATTTTCTCTTTCCTACTTTTTTCTCTTTCATCTTTCCTACCTACTTTTTGCCTCGGAATCCGTAAAAGCTAAAACTTCCAAAACACAATCACCTTTTCAAAACTTAGGTTTTGCCTCAAAATCTGTAAAAGCTATTCTCCAAAACCTAAGTTTTGCCTTAGAATCCGTAAAAGTTATTCTCAAAAGAACTTGCAAACGAGCCCTAAAGCTCAATCATTGAATTTTAACTCAATGCAGTTTAGTTAGTTTTAACCATTGACTAAGTTGGCGCTGAATCGATACATAAGAATCAAGTTACAAACTAGTCAAAACTATAGGATCAAAAGATTAATTTTCCCTATGAAATCCTTAGAAAGCTGCAACACTTGCAATTAGAAATTATGAATAATGTGACACGTTTCTCTGACTCTATACTTCACATGGGATGTACGTCTAGTTTAAGTAAAATAACCTACTTCAGGTTGATCAAGTGATAGCCGTAAGTAACATTCTCGAATTTGAATAAGTGCCTTTAACACGATACCTTTACTTCATCATAGAGTTTTCTCTCCCATGCATAGAGTCTGTCAAGGGTGGAGGAATGACTTCCAGCAATCATGCAGAATTCTTCAATGAAATCACTTCCACTATCATCAATATCTTCCTTTGATGCTGAAGCCAATGGATTTCTGGATGATGTCGACCGAGTAGATGTTGTCCTTTTCCAGCCAATTATTTTCTGAGCAGGTTCTGCACAAAGATTTGCATTTTAGTCCTTCCTATATGTTATCTTTTGAGAGTTAAATGTGCATCAGTAGGCAAAAAAAGACCGTGAACTCAAAGTTCAAGCTGAAAGTAATAATTACTTGAAAAATGTGAGAGAGAAAATCATTACCAAGTTAAAGCCTTTACATCAATATTGCTCAACATTAACCATAATCTATCAACTTCTTGGTCATCAGAGATTCCGAATAAACAATTTAAATGTCCATTTACAGCATAAGACCATCCAGATAGACATCTTTATATATACATGCTTCCAAGGACAACAGCTTCAAGTATAACAAATCAAGCAAACCTTAAATTTAAGTTCATTTCATATAAACTTATTATCGCAATAGATCATTCAACCTGAGTCTTGCTTTATACAAGAGACCTTGCAGTTACTACTGAGTATTATTAACAGCTTACAGATTTAACTCACTCGGGCAAGGAAAATGGCCAACCGAAACCACGAATGATGTAAAGTTTTAAAGGTCAACCTATTATTTTTATACAGATATACAGTTACAATAATAAGACTTACCCTGGGAATGAAGTGATGATCCTCTGCGCAAGCAAAGGTGAAGAGCTGACATCAAAGCCGAGGTAGATGACTTCCCTATCAGGAGAAGCTTCAATTAGATTACTCATTCAAAATCTTGAAACCTCTAATTAGCTGCACTTAACAGTTAGTTCAATAACATGGACAACACTTGGCAAAAAAACAGAGATAGCTAACGTTACTTTATATAGAAGCCATTCATTACCTTTAGCCTCACAATATTGAAACCTGATTTTGTTTGACTCTAACATCCTCGAGACCTCCCTACCAGATTCAGATGCTCTATTGAACTTATGCTCAATATCCTTTATGCTCGAAAGAAAATCTCTAGCTCTGTGAGTAATGAACTCTGATGGGTCCTCTCTTTCTTCGCACACATTTTTCCCATCCATGGCCTTCTCCCTCTTTGAAACACCATCCTTGCCTTTGTCTGTCACTATCTCAGCAAATCCATCATTAGCATTATCTCCTAAATCTGTCTCTTTCCCTTCTTTGTGAACCTTTTTTTGATGATTCCCTTCAACCCCTCGTCTTGAGGCAACTGAAAGTTCAGAACACTCAACATATTGTCCACCATAGTTGTTGTTTCGTACTGTAGCTACAATGGTAGAAGAATCAGTGGCCTTTCCAACTTCGCAATCTCCGAAATCAGTTGCATGTGCTACAAATCTAAAGCTCTCAGAATCCTCAGCCGGGTCGAAGAAATCCCAAGATGGCTCTGAATCAGGAGGAGGTGGTGGCGGCGGCATTGAAAATGCTGAGGATTGGTCGTCTAAGTAAGAGTTCATAGAGGGATTGATTCTAACTGTCACAGCCGTGGGACCCCCTGACATCATATAGCTCAAACGAGCCATGGATGGTGGCGTAAGAGGGCTCTCGTTGTGCAATGGTGAGTCTGAAACATCAACAGTTTGAGAAGGGGAGGGAGAAGGGTATGTGGATTGAGATGGGGTTTTGTCGGAAATCGAGAGAGACGACTCAATCAAAACCTCGGCCTCAGCGAAACGGCGAAGAGCGATTCCGACATTTCGGAGAGATTGTGTGTAAGATACATGAGCAGCAACAAGATCATATCTTGAATCCATTGCTCGTTTGATGAATCGCTTTCGTTCCCTACAGAGACGCAGGGCTTCATTTTTCTCCGCTTTCGAGCTTGCAACTCCCATTTTCACATCTCAATCACTTGAAGAACACTTTTCTATATCACATCCATTAACTAAACAATCCAACATTATAAATTGGGAAAGCTCAAACCTTGTCCGACATTTCAACCAAGAGCTCTAGCAGCTCAAGTTTCCAACCTTATGGCCCATTTCTTACTTCACAAGGCAAACTTCATCCCGACATTTTCCGGGAAACCTGAAGAAGAGAGTGAAAGAAGGGATAGATTAACCAAATGCGGTAAATCACGGGAGGAACAAGCCCTCCTCAATGTTGAAAATCGATCCTTGATGTTTCAGACAAAGGAAAACAGAGAAACAATGAGGCCCAGAGGTAAATATACAAGGGAAAGAGACAGGACCTAGTTGGAAGGTACTGGTTGAAATGTACCCCAGCTAGCTTCTTTCCTTCATTACTTCACTCAGCCAAGCCGAAAGCTGGAGCTTAGTTGTTTTAAAGGACAATAAATGGTCAATGAAGTCGGAGGAATCCTGAATCACTACTGAATCTCGAAGTGTCTCAGTCTACTTCTGTTTGAAGGGAGAGCGTGTGGAGGAGTAAAAGGCCGCATGATGATAGAGGTCAAATAAAAAACCAGAAAACAGAGAAACAGAAGAAACAAAATATGAATGGGGAAGAAAGACTTGAGAGAGAGGGGGAGAGAGAGGGAGGAATCTGAAACAGTAGTTAGCGATAGCGAGTGCTGAGAGAGGGCCTCGGGTTATGTGTGAGGCAGTCCCCTTAATTCATTCCAGTTCATACCATGCTAGGCTAGCTAGACTATTGTCTAAGCTTTTGATGTGCTAAATAAAAAAATCATTAATTGGGTCGCAAGAAAAGAGAAAGTGGGCAATCAGTTTTCGCATTCACAGACCACAAAGTGACAAATCCCACCGGTGCGAGGCTCAGGAGATTGATGAATTGATTACAAAAATTTTGTTGGATGAGGAAAAGCTTTAATGGCGGCATCAGATAGTAGTGATGAGAAGAATTGGTGTTATTGTTGTGAAAAGTGCGGAGATGACAGAATTGCCCTCAGCATTTCTCAAAAGTCGAGATAATAGGAAACATGACTAACGGCTCCTTCAATTCCGGTTCGGTTTCTGGGAATTGGGTTCATGCCCACCCTTCCTCTCTTTATTTGTATACTGTGTGGACTGTGGACAATGACATGCTCCATGAAAGATAATCTTTTTATGCCAAACAATCTATAATTTTTTTATGTGCACATATGTATTTGTTAATTAAAGATAAGAATGCTAATATGGATGTGTATATTGCGGAGATTTAGATCTTGATACACAATTTTATAACTTAATTGCGACTTGTGAAAGAATACCTATTTGCATGTGATTCGTTTCCCATTAGTGCAATCTATCATCAAACACATTTTCACCTGTGGGTGGATTGAAAATGTTTCCAAAAGGATTGTAATCTTTTTAATGAATTTATATATAATCATTGTTAATATTGAATAATGAGTTCAAATCTCATAATTGATGTGAAAACCATATTGATAAATGATATATAAATACTTTTGTAATGACATTCTTAATCCATAAGCATATATATCCTCACTCCAATGAATCACAGAGTTCAAATCATATAAACTTTTTTAAAGTAAAAACATTTGAATGACTCAGTGGTGCACTTGGGTAGCATATTAGTAAAACTGGATGCTTGATCCCTACAATTTTGTAAATGGATGGTTGGATTTAAGATGGGAAAGAAAAAGGGCTTAATTATTATATATAAAGAGGAGTGGTGGAGATCTTTAATTGCTTACTGGGCAAGAATTAATCCCTTCATGCATTAGTCAAAACTGAGTGCTTGTTCTTCCGCACCCCTTTATAAAGCCCGCAATGTGAACTAAGTTCAATGAGCTTAGACCCTTCATTTTATTTTAAAGAGTTGAGCCTTACATATTGGAGGGTTTTCCTCTTATTGGAAAAGCGTTTTTATTTTTTTTTTATGACATACTGCAAAGGGTTTTTAGCCAATAAACTATCAAGGTGATCACAACGTACAAAGAAGTTTATTTAACAAGTGACAATCGTTTAACAAGTTTAGAATCTAGAAAGACACAAGTCTAGAGTCGGGAGTGGTTTAAAAATACACTTGATCAACTCATTGAAATAGTGGTAAGATTTGGGGTGGAGGTTGAGCCTAGCATAACCAGTAAGTACATGCTTCGCTTTAGATTTCCTTTTTCTTTAACTTTGTTTCTTTTTAGTGTATGCGATGCATGTGCTGTTCCTCCCCAATTATGCATCTTTAGCGGAGTTAGAAAGGGATTGATCCGATGTTGTCTTTTTAGGTTTTGTGGGCTGTTCAAGTGTTTGATATAAACACATCGATCACCACCACCGTTAACAACAGTACTCATCCGATGTATGTTCTCAAAGAATATGCAGCAGAAGCTTCTTACTTGCCTACCACTCCTCTTGATGATGACGGAGCATTCTTTTCTTTCTTTCTTTCTTTCTTTCCTTTTGAAAAAAATAAAGCTAATCAAAGAACTCAAAAGTTTACCCTCCACCAGACAACATGTCTTTGGCTGTATGTTTAAGTATCGCTTGAAGTTCCGTGAGACTACGAGTCATGGCCAGTCCTCTGTTGGAAACTGTTTTTCCCCCCATAAATCTGCATTTTTCTGCCGGAGACACTTCTGTATAAAATAATGGCATACATTACACGTATCTTAATAGGAATTCAAACATAAATTCAGCATTACGAGAGACTAACTCATTTGATCGACTTTATCCACCTCTTATTGATTCTTAAAAAGTTAACACAAGTTTGAAAAGAGACTTATCCATGAGACCATGATGATCTTAAAAACTTGTTAACACTAGGATAATCTGGTTCATGTTCCATTTCAAACCTGCAAATTACCATAGGGAAGTACATAAGACTGATATGTAGAGTAAATTAAATCTAGGTGCCTGATTGGATTTCACGTTGAAACCAAATTGTATACAAATTGAGATAAAACCCTTTTTACATACTTACTTCGATTTGCATAAAATCACCCTCCCAGTAAATTTTTAGACACCTATTAGACCAAACTATTCCAGTTCAAATTAGTTTCTTGACAGTTACACTCAAAAGGACAGTCATGTTGATAGCTCGGGGCAGTGTGATGATTTCCCCAGTTCAGCTTTGGATTTTCAACTTGATCTGACCTCCCCTAACCCAAAAAAAAAAAAGAGTTTAGATGTTTAATCATACTTTAACAAAATCGGTCCTTTTGGATTAAAAAAATCGGTCCTTTATTTTTTTCACATATATTCAACTTGAAATTCACGCAACTTTACTGAAAAACAAAATGTGGATTAGCTTTGATAATCGAAAAAGTTGCTTTGGTATGAAGCATAAGCTCAATAAAATCTTATTGAAATATGCAATAAGAAAAAGAATTAAAATGGAAAAGTGTCCCCGGGAGATTTCATTTCTGTATGTACTGATTATATATCTTAGATTATTTAAGGCTTCTTTATAAGAAGGAGGGAGAATTAGATTAAAAGATCAATAGCAAATAATATGCAGTGAGAAGATAGGGTAATCATGAGCTTATTTTCATAAGGCACATTTAACAGTGCTTTTCCGCAAAACGAGACAATCTCCTCCACATATTTGCCTCGGCTTATGTGAATAAGCACTTATAAGTGGCTTATGGCAATTTGCCAAACGGGCCCAATATAAAAGTTGTATTTATTTAAAATAATTACATTTTAAAATATAAATTCAAAAATACGAAATTTTCGCTCCACACCTTCCTACCTTTCCTCCTACTTACATGTATGTTTGGGAAACACTTCTTTCTACCGGTATACGCATGCTAAAACAAACGCATTAGAAAGCATATAGAAATCAGTAAAAATAACCTTGAAATTAGTAAAATTATCTTAGATTCCGTAACTTATTTTGTCCCAATGGATTCCCAAACACACAGTGTGTCTTTGGGAATCCGTTGGGAGAAAAGAATTTACGGATTCCGAGAAGAATTTATGAAATCCAAGAATAATTTACTAATTTTGATGTTTTTTAAGGATTTTGAGATACGTTTTATTTTGTCTTACGTGCACCGTTTGAGAAAGTTTCCCAAAAAAGGCCAATGTATATTTTAAAGGGAAAATGAGCTACAGGTCCCAAGCAAGGGATTTTACCATCAAATGATCCCAAAGATTCAAAAAACTATTAAAAGGTCCCAAGAGAAGCTGTTGAGGTTGTCATTAACAACCTCAGCAGCTACTCTTGGGACCTTTTAATAGTTTTTTGAATCTTTGGGACCATTTGATGGTTAAGTCCCTTGCTTGGGACCTGAAACTCATTTTCCCTATTTTAAAAGCAAATACGGATTTTTAGATTTCACATGTTAAACAAATTTTTCCTCAATTTTTAAAACTTGCATAGATATTTTAATTAAAAATAAAGTTAAATGATTTTAATAAAATCAGAGATTCTTTATAATTTATTATATATGTTGAAAAAAGTTTGCATATTCTAGAAAATTAAGATAAAATTTACACGATTTTGAAAAAATAAATTTTTTTGTGTAATTTATTTTTTATTTTAGAAGGAATGTATGTGATTTGTTTAAAAAAATTCATGTAATGGTAATAAAATTAAAAAAATATAACTAGTGTTCATAATGTAAATCAAGTCCAGAACTTAATGTTATAAATACATAAATATCCATATTATGAATTGGATGATAAAAATTTGAATTTGGGTCAAAAATAAAAAAGGTAAAAAATATTATGAGTAGTTTTAATTTTTATTGTTTAGTTCAAAAATGTTACGAGGGTATGAGAGAATATAGGAATTCGATTATTGGTAATTTAATACTTTTAAATCTTTATTTTAACCTTCTAAATAATTGGAATTTTTATGATCCTTGTTAATAAATAATATTTTCTACATATACTTCACTTTAATTTTTTCCTAAAAAGACAAACCTCTTCATAACCTCATAGCCTTTGGTATAAATATATATAAATATTAAAAATTTAGTTATTTTAATAAATATGGGTGGATTTTCCTAAAATATCTTTTATAATTATTTAATACATTATAAACACTCCTTAATTGAAACCTCTTTATTATATGAAATTAATAGAAATAGCTTAGGAAAAAAGTTATAATCGCAGGGAACAAAGTAAAGTAAGGACTTTATATTTATGATTAAAGTGAACTCCTTACCTAATTATTATATTTAAGAGTGGAGGTATTATTTTCTTTTTTTAATTAATTTTAATTATGTGCTCCTTCAAACATTTGTCTTCAACCCAGGTCATCTAAGGTTCGAGAACTTTCTGACCTTTTTTTAGATGTGAGAGCTTTGACGTTGGCTGGTTCAGAGACAGAGGGTCACAACCATGTTGGCAGACTGAGGATTCTATGAAAATGTGAATTAAGATCCAATTTAATAAAACGTAGGTTTAATTTTCAGGCTACATTCTTATTATATTGGTTTAAAAAAAAATTTAAAATCACGTTCAACAGTATTTTTCTGTAAAACGAGATAATCTCCTTCACATATTTACTTCAACTAACGTAAAAGTATTTTTCTACCACGTTACAAAAGGCACATTTACTAATTTCAAGAAAAGCCAGACAGGAACACAACAAAAAGTTTTTTTTTTTGCCCAGGAACACAACAAAAAGTTACAGAAACCTAGAATTTGACTATTATTGTAATTCTCTGACAAAAAAAAAAGACTATTATTGTAATTCGAACCGGAATGTTAAATTGGGCTTACACATGCATATCAGCATATGTATTATTTATTACATTAAACAAAAAAACACAAATTAAAATTATTGTTGATGCAGTTACTGCGCTAGCTTATATAATTTTTTTCCTAATTTCAAGGTGTTAAAATCTAGTTCCGCACAAACTCTGAATTAAGGGTTAGTGAGTCAAATTATGATTAATACGTGAGTCAAATCGATCATATCAAAATAATATAGTTTAAATAAAAAAATCATATTTTACCATGAACAGGTTAATATCGTAATAACTAAATAAAATGGACACAAAAATATAATGTTTTAATGCATACATGCCTCACACAACTGTTTGATTGTAACAATAATAAAGCACAACATTGATAATATATTTATTCTTACAATCTTTCAAAAGTTACAAAATAACAAAAATAATAAAACACAAACAAAATTACTAATAATTAGTAGTAGTTTGATTTAGTAATCCAAAAATTAAAATAAGAGATTATCAATATGATGATAAAATAAAGTAATAAATCCTAGTATGGTTCGCTAAAATTAAAAAAAATATAATTTTTTTAAAATAAGCTTGACCAATGTTAGCACTGATTTGCCTCTAATTATCTGAGATAAGACCAGTTTGCCCCTGGTCAAAACTTCCCAGGTTAGGTACATGAACGCACCAGTTGGGTGACCGGATCAACTCGTCCTGTTTTGGTCTAGCTTTTTACCCGCTGGGTAATTTGTATATAAAAAGGGGAAATTTAGTCTTAAGTCCCAAGTAAGCAAAATATTTAAGGAATGATCCCATTGATGAAAATATTTAATGAGAGGTCTCATTGACAACATGAGGTCCTTGTATTGACAACACCTCATGTTGTCAATGGGACCTCTCATTAAATATTTTCATCCATGAGATCATTCTTTAAATATTTTGCTTATTTGAGACCTGAGACTAAATCTCCCTGTAAAAAAGTGTTTCTTTGGAAACCCCAAAATTCTTTAAAAAAACATTTTTACATAATTTGAAATAAAACTCTTCTCACATAATTATATAAGGTTTGTTTGGGAACTCAGTAAAGAAGTAATTTTACACAAATCGAAATAAATATGTAAATGCTATTATTTCGTTTTACGAAAAAATATTGTTGAACATACGTTTAGATCTTGTAAACACTGAACCAAACATGCACATAGAATTCCTTAAAATCACTTTAAAACGAGAGATAATCGAAACATTAATACAATCTATTCTTTAAAATCACTTTTATCACTTTTTTTTTTAAAGTTGTCATAAAAAACTAATCCAAACACAAGCACTTGATCGTGGACTCCTACATGGGCCACGAAGCATGACACGTGATTCCATACTTGGTATGGATCTCCATACAATCTATATTCTATTTATTGCACAGAGAGAACTAAACAAGTGAAGATGGGTTGGGCTGAGAGATTTAAATGAGATCCACATTCCTCTATTTGTTTCCCCAGCCGCACCTTACGAAATTGTGGTCCCAGTCTCCCATTGATCCAAACAAATATCACTGCCTTCAAATTCATTGCTTGCCATTTAATTTTTAGATTATATTTCCTCCCATACTTAATATAATTTCCAAGTGCTAGATAGCTAATTTAAATATATTATAAAAATTAGTTAATGTATTTATTTATAACAAATAATTTTTATTTTTTCCCCTTAGAATACAATCTTTCATCGTGGTTATCATTGAAACCCTTTAATTCATACAAACGATAGCATGATACCTTGAGAAAAAAATTATGAATTTTTTTTTTAAAAAAGTAAATCCAGATATTATTAGGACCAATTATAGCTCCCAACTAATTATATGTTAGAGTTTGGAGGTATTAGTAAAATTCAGCAGTTGGTTACATGACTTACGGATTAACATGCAACTCATTAGGTAAAGGATTGTGTTAGTTGAATCAATAATTTCGAGATTGAACCACGTCCTCATGACTGCACTCATTATATATATATATATAGCTGACAATGAGCATATCTTTGTACAGAGAATAAAATATTTGTAGTGCAAGCTTGAATGAAAAGAATTGTCGTATTTACATGATGTGCCAACCACGTCAAGTCAACAATGGCCTCACGGACACGGTACATCCTCTCTACTTACAACATTAACACGTGTACGGCCTTAAAATTTTTTGGTGATCTTGTGATCAAGCAAGAAACTTGAAAAGAACTAATCATAGAAACTATGCCTCAGAGGAATACAAGTGTCGTCGTATTCAAATCTTGGGAAGGCATAGGAATAGCCCTTCCTGAACCTGTTGGTGATGTTGTTTCTGCTCCTCACTTCCACGTCCACTGCAAACATCGCACATACTGGCCTGTGATCAGAGAATCTGGATTCCCCTCTTATGTATGATAGCTGCTCAACCCCCTTCCCTCGCCATAGTATCCTATCACACCTGACCATCATCATCATAATTTGAAATCATATTTTACATATTTACACTCGTTCATGCTTAATTGGATCAATGTATCAGTAACAGACTGAGTAGAATAATGATCATATATAGTACAAGTACCAGGCTGGTGTTCTTCGTTTTTTCTTAGACTTGACAGTTTCTCCTGCGTATGAGTCGGAATTCTGTGAATACTTGTAAGTGGGAGCAAACATGATCCGTCCCTCGTCGAACCCCTTAAACACTCTTCCTGCGTCTCTCTCCGTATTCAACTGTTTGCATTGTTAGAACACAGTATGACAGATTCATTAAAGAGGTAGCAACTACTGTTAAATTGACTTAAACCATTTTGATACAAAATAAACAAAACTAATAGATGTACGTAATGAATAGGTCTATACCTGATCTTTCTCTAACAGAGTGTCCCAGTCATTATCTTCCAGCAGGAATCTTGTTTCATCGTAACTCAAGGAGATCCGATAGTTCAAATCACCTAGCCATATTATTCGACTGCGAGAAGTAGCTGTGATGATTAATATATGCAAGATGAAGCAGACGTAGAACCAGAGAGAGACAGAATAATAATGGGAGTTATTCCCATATATAACTCACTCGTGGTCAACTATCTTTTCTGGCGCTCCACGACAAGGATTCTTACCGATCCTAGAGAACTGTGTGCTTCTGAGGATCTCGGCCACGTCGGCATTCCTCCTCAGCTCGTCACCTTCTTTCTCCCCAGAAGCCAAATGACTACAAACGAAACAAAAAGTTGTTTGATGCAATGACATGCTCACCGATATACAGCCCTGCAAAAGTAACCTACATCAACATTAGTTCCAAAATGATCAAGTCCCAAATGATAATTACAATGTTTTACCTTATTGCCAAGGTAACCCATGATTCCTCTGCTTACTGAGTTTACTCTGAGATGAGAGATGTGAGGCACCAAGTCCTTTCTGGTCCATATGGAAAGAAAGATCCCCACCATTTGTTTACTTGATATGAGGCAATATTTGGTTTCTTTTGGAGGCGGTGGTATTTCTGCAGTTGACATGAACTGATCCATGAAAGTATCACGATACAATGGAGGATCTATTTTACTCAACAGGTCGTTACGCTTTCTTAGTCTCCTTCCCTCTCTAGAAGGTGAATCCAAAGAACAATTGCAACTCTTGAGCAGGCTGCTATCTGCTCTGTAGTTTCTGCTCAGTTCTTTAAGGGAAGGCTTCTGAAAGAAATTTAGACTGGCTGGAGGCTTTGAGTCCTTCGAGTTGTTATGTGTTGAGGTTCTGGAATCAGATGGGCTGTCCGAGCAGATATTATTTTTGGGTTTATTTAGCGAATGATTTATCAGACTCAGCCACTTCGCTGCTGGTTCATTATCTTCAATAACCAAAACATTGCCGGCACTTAGAGGAACAATTTCCTGAAACCTGTATGTTCAAATACATCACATTTTGCATCAGCAACTAGTAATCATAATCAAGTGCAATATATGAAATATTCCAATTCATATCCAATCATAGCTGAAAAAAAAATTCATTGGAAGATATATGTATACCCCAAGACATATATATCTGCAGAGCCCTCCGCCAGTAAAAAATCTTCAAGATTAAGGCCTTGATTTGGTGTCTTTCCTCCCACATTCCATGTAGCAACAAAGATCCTGCGACTTCCATAGTTTTAAAAATTCGTTCAAAACAAGAAAATTGCGTGAGGACTTCATTTTTTTTTCTTTTTACCTGAAACTCTGAATTTCAGTAGTGGGAGCCATAGGCTTCTCGAAGTTGGACAGGTTTAGGCCTTCGATTGCTGGACTCATCCCCCCTTTGGACATGAAATAAGAAATTTGTTAACATCATGCTTTCGTTTTTCTTCCTGTGATCTCTCAAAAATATCAATAATTAATATGAATGTCATCCACTTGATGAAAGGGATTAAAGGTCAATATCAAATATGTAAAGAAAAGGCTTCATTTTGCCTTCTGCTTAGTGATAAGTAGAGAAATTGTGAAAGTCACTGCTGTTAGGTAAGCTACCATAATAATAATGCAGCAAGACATATGGGAGATTTGATCTTTGCTTGATAGCTACGTGGCTGTGTAGTGTACTGTGTACCAGATCGGTTGGATCCTGAATCTGGTGTTGACCCACCCATTATTTAACCCTAAACCCCCGGAATCTGATTTAATTATATTATAATCATGAACAGGTTTTGTCTTATAATAATCGAAAATCAAAAGCCATACCTGCGAAACTCTTTCTCATAACAGGGGACATAGGGGAGGCATATGCGAAAGCTTTTCTCTTCGAATCAACCATCTTCTCAAAATCTTCTAGATGAAGAAAAGACGTTATTAGAAAGGGAACCTAGAATTTGGAATCGAAAAACCAGAAGAAAGAAAGGCGTAATACCAGGAAATTGGCCGATTCTATCATTATCTGGTTTGAGCTCGTCTTCATCGGAGCTTCTCCCACTTCTCTTTGATCCGAAAATCTTAGGAAGAATGGACTTGATTCCAACAAACAATAACAGAACGATCAGAAATCACAGAACGATTATATCATCTGAGGAAAGAAGGGAAAAAAAGAGTCTCACCTTCTTCTTGCGGTCATTCTTGACGGAATTTTCGGGCGACGGATCGGGAAAGTGCGGGGGGCTGAGCGCGGCGGAATTAGCCTTTGTCATTTCAGAATTGGCATTTGAGATGGAACGTCTTGATGTGAACGATGACATTCATTTCATGTTTTCTGGGATTCAATTCAATGATCGGAAAACGAGAATTGGTGAAGACATTGGTGCCGGTGAACGTCGTATCGGTTCATTAGGCAAATTGAATTGAATTAAATTGAGCCAAAGAGTGAGACTACGATCTGTTTCAAAGATTGAGATTTTGGCGCCAGAGCTTTCGGAACACTTCAGGACGACAGCGAACCAAGGAGATTCAGACCGTTGAGTACACCCTTTTACATGTTTCCTCTTTCTTTTACATGTTTTTTATTGTTATTATTAAAAATTAATTCATAAGTCCTTACATTTTACCTCAATTTTAAATCAGGTCATTAGGATTCACCAATTTTAATTTATACACTATGATGTTTCATTTATAAAAATATATTTTCAACCATTTTACATTTAATTACATACCAAAATATATTTGGAATTCAGAAATCTTCCTTTCATTTCGTTACCTCCCTTTCCATGAAAATAGATTCTTTATACCAAACAACAAAGTTCTTAAAACCGGACCGGATAAGACAATAAGTTAAGGGTCAGTGGATCAGCTTGGAGTTAAATCGGGGTTAGACCAATCGACCGGGTTACTCCGAGTCAGGCCGGTTTAGTTCGAGTTCATCCCAACTCGAGATCATCTAATAAACCAGACCACATGCCGGTTCACCGGTTTCCGGTTCGGATTTCATTACATGGCCAAGGAGGCTCTAAGGTTAGAATTAAATTAAATAAATTGCATAGACGATATTCGAAATTGATATGGACACGTGGACTAAATTATTCCGTTGATATGTTGTGTTGAAGCCCTCGGGGTTGATTTTAATTTGTTTGAAATTAAATCTGAGCAAGTTGGAAAGGAATCATAAGATTATAAGAAATTAATTTAGGTCGTAATATTTAAACTCAGAAAGATAAAAAAGCAGCAGTAGCATGGGAAATTATTAACAGTGCTATCTATAGTTATTAATATAAAAATCAATTAATTTTTTTTAAAAAAATTAGAGAAACTAAATGCATGAAAAAAATTCACTTTTGTGTACTGTTGGATTAGAAGTAGTATATGTTTTTTTTTAAATAAAGCGCATGATTCAATGGTTAGAGCCAATGTGTATATAAATCTACATAAGAGTATTATTAAATTATTAACATAACTATATACCTTTTTGATATCACCAGTAGACAAAATTAAATATAAAATTAGATACCGCGACGATCTTCATACAGAAATAGCCATCTAACTTCTTTTAGTATGTATTTTTTTCAAATAAACATATTTAATTATGTGCTCGAAGTTGCATGACGATCCTGGGAAAAAAGGTCCATAATTAGCATGCATCTTTCATTGTCCAAATGGGAAAAAAACAGGTTTCCCTTTATTGATAAGAAAGATATAAATTCAAGTATTAATACTTTATACATATATATATATATATATGAAATCTTGCAAAAGATATTTACTATATATAAAAATATATCATGTCATTATGGCAATAAAACTTTTAAATATGAACTTTTC
>JANTPZ010148023.1:0-10950 GCA_025593235.1 Vachellia pachyceras | reverse complement strand
GTAACCAACATTATAATCCATGGAATTCATATACACGACTGTAAGCAGGGAGGGAACGCTATGGTGAGGAGCTCCCCACGGCACTACGGCTGGAGAACCGTATCGGACGGCGACGGCGTGTCCATCTTCGGAGGAAGCCACGTGTGGGTGGATCACTGCTCGTTGTCGAATTGCAAAGACGGTTTAATCGATGCGATTATGGGGTCCACCGCGATAACCATTTCCAATAATTACATGACCCACCATGATAAGGTCATGTTACTGGGTCACAGCGATTCTTATACACAGGACAAGAACATGCAAGTCACCATCGCCTTTAACCACTTTGGAGAAGGTCTCGTTCAAAGAATGCCAAGGTATATTTTATAACCAACCAACCACCTTATACCCACACACACATGTAGTGTTTTTGGATGTTCAAAGAGCAGCCGGAAATTCACTGCATATATAGCGAGTTTTTCACATGAAAAAGATTCAGTAGTTACAATCATTCTGATATATATAGTCATGTTGAAGAAACAATTAAAGAGTCGGTAAGCAGTGAAAATGAATTGTTGAAAAGGGTAAGAGGATAGGGAAAGGAATGAAGGAATGAAGGATTGAAGGTTGTTAATTTTGTCTAGACATGGTATTAGTGAGCTCCAAGTTTAGGTGGGATCCTGCTAAAATTTGAAAGGGACTTTAATATATGGTCGGTTTGGTTATATGCATGGAACAGATGCAGACTTGGGTATTTCCATGTGGTGAACAATGACTACACACATTGGGAAATGTATGCCATTGGAGGAAGTGCTAATCCTACCATCAATAGCCAAGGCAACAGATTCGTGGCACCCGATAACAGATTCAGCAAAGAGGTATTTATTTATTTGTTTGGGTTCTAATTTTTGCTTAAAGTGGGACGTTTGAAATGGAGACGCAAATGGGTAAATGTGCAATAGGTGACAAAGCACGAGGATGCACCAGAGAATGAATGGAGGGGCTGGAATTGGAGGTCAGAAGGGGACTTGTTGCTAAACGGTGCGTTTTTCAAGTCATCAGGTGCTGGAGCCTCCTCCAGCTATGCCAGGGCTTCTAGCTTGAGTGCCAGACCATCTTCTCTTGTGGGTCCCCTCACTTCCGGTGCAGGCACTCTCACCTGCAGAAAAGGTTCTCGCTGCTGATAGATTATTACTATTACTACAAACAAAGAAAAGAGGGGGAAATCAACAAGTTATCGCTCCAAGATTGACTTCAATTCCTCCATTTTTTTTGTTTTCCCCTTATTACTGCCTTTTAGATTGCTTTTCTTTTCTTCTTTTTTAATGTTTGTTTGCTGTAACGTGTCAAGATTACAACCTCGGCCTGTGACTCTTGGATCCAAAATCATTTGATTGATGTTAATGGTCCAAGAGTAAACAAGTGCAGATGAGTTGATACTAATATGAATGTACTGCTAATATAAGAAATTACATAGTCTATTTGTAGATTGACTAAATCTCTCGTATGGATTACTTTTCTTTTTAATGTGATTTTACTAAATTTAAAAAAAAATGTGAAGAGAGTTTTATTTTAATAGTTATTTTTGGCTGCTTGCCATCCTATCTCAATTTTACTTTACCCTGGGTTGGCTGCCTGTGGTGGTGGTTGTCAGCTGTCACCGACACAAAAGTAGAGAGGCCTTGACAAGGATGGTAAAAGGGAAGGACTGTGATGCAAAATCCAAAGGGAAACAATACTGAATTACAAAGTTGGATTCACATCCCATCAATCATTCAAAGTAATTTATTTAACGATAAAAAAATGGCTAACCCAACTACCAAAATAACTGTTAACGAACATTGGACAGGAGGGAGGGTAGGCACAAACAATAGGAATACGAACAGAGATGCATGTTATTGGTATTTCTTGGATGCCCCTACTTTATTGGCGAATGGGTGCAACAGGAGAAAGTAAAAAGCAACCTGCCACGGCATAAAAAGTTGAGAATTTGGAGAGCGCAAAAAGCTAATGGATCAGGAAGGGAGGCAAGTATACTTTTTAGGCCTTCTAGCTAGGTGTTTGACCACTATGACCATTTGCTTCTAACAGTGTGCCAAGCAGTAAATGATAAACATTCGTCCATTCCCCTATAAATATTTTTAGTTACAATCAATTATTTTGATTATTTATAAAAATATACCTTTGAATTTCCATCCTGCGATCAATTTTGTGCATCTCTGAGGAAATTTTTTCCTGATAATGCACGCCTTTCATAAAAAAAGTATTTTAAAATTTTTAAAAAATTTTAAAATCTGTAATAATTATTAAACTCTTTCTCCCAATAGATTTCTAAACACACACTTTATCTTTGTCAAGACATGGGAAAAGAACGCAAGGCCTCAAAATAGTTAGCCTCGGTTAAAAGAAATATATTCTCCCGATAATATATAATAATTATTTCAAAATTCATATAAATAACAACAACGCACACCTTTCAAAACACACGCTTCAAGATTACATGTACAAATAATTTTTTTTATATGACTAATTAATTTTATTAGGCTAAATTTAAGATTTCGTTGAAGCTCTTTTTTACTAGAACCAACAACATTATGTTTACACAGATCATATTCAATAATGTTAAACAAACTTGCCATTGGAACCCTCAAGAGAAGGGAAGGAAGGGTTGAGCAAAGAACCATGAGCGGGGCCCACAAGGGGGGATGAGATAGAAAAGGGGAAGGGCCATCATGGGTGGGTGTTTGTTTGAAGGAGGCTAGAGATGTTGCACCTCCATTACCATTGGTGCGCTCACCTTCACTTGATTTCAATCGCCTCGCGCCAAATCCAAAACACCGCATTTTGGTTTTCGTTGACTAATTAATTACATGTTTGAAAATGGGAACGTGATCTTGTCTATACATGTTGCTATCATCCATACCTACGTACACGTGTACATGTATGCGGGCGCGCACATATGGGTTAATGCACTACTTGACCCTTCAAATTTACCTTTTATCTTGATTTTGATACATTAAATTTAAATCCCGGTGTTTAGCTTTATAAAGATTTAGATCATTTACGAAGAAGAAGAAAAATCACTTTTGTTTAAATTTAAAGAAATATTACTGACCATATTTTATTGAATATTTTTTTTAAGAAACAAACGTTTGTTAAGCAATCTTCATGCCCGCCACTTTCGTATCAAAGTAGTTATATTTGTAATTTTTCTGATTTATAAACTAATTAATTTTTTTTAAAGAATATAAAATACTTTAAAAAACTCTTAAAGAAATTTTCATGCCAGGCCGCTTTCATACCAAAATATTTAAAATACTTAAAGAATATAAAATAATTTTAAAAAAAATATTTGTCATATGTATTTCACCATCTCTTTCTTAAATAAAAAGTCATAAAAATAAAAAATTGATTAAAAAGCATTTAAAGTATTTATTTCACCATTTATTTTTTTAATATTACATGTAAAAATGTCAAATGTGATTTTTTTTTTAAAAAATGACAGGGTATATAATAAAAACTTATACAATTTATTACATGATAAATCTCTGACTTTAATTTAACGGTTGGGAAGCTGATAATCAAAACATGAAATAATAATATTATTGATTTAAAATGAGATGATGTGCAACTAACATAAAGGTTAGGCGTTTTGTATATTTTAGGCTTAATAATTGTCTTAAAGGAATAATTAATTGTAATAAGGTGACTGCGTTTTAATATTTTTATTTTTTGTTAAAATGTGTTCTACTCCTTTTCAGTTACAGAGTAGGTTTTTTTTTATTATTACACAAGTTAAAATAAAATTATAGAATAACGCTATTATGATATCATCCCCTTTTTTACATATAAAAACATCATAGGGATAAAACAACGAAATGCCTGAAAATTTTGACTCTTAATCTTCACCCGTTGTTTTCTTCTTCCCAACACACACGTTAAATTAAATGCCTCATACTATCACTAAACAAAAAGCAGCTAAATAATTTGGCAATGTATGATACATATTCAGTTCTTAATATAAAATTCCTCAACAGTTTAATTTCTTTATTAAAATAAATTTTATACTGTTTAGAATGAATGGACAGTTAGAACTTGTTTAAAATTTTTATGGATATTATAAAAAACAAATTTCTTGCAACTGCCTCTAGTTTCTTACTTATAGTCTTCAAATATTTTTAATAAATTAATTTTCACATCTGGTTTTCAATAACATTTGAATGAAATCAATCAATATATATATATATAGAACGGTATAACATATGATAGAATCCAAAAAAAAAAATCGATATAACATCTAAAATGTAAAGCCCATCTCCAAGATTTAACTAATCCGGGGCCCATTGGGCCTGTAAAGTAATGCATGAGACGGGCCTTTTTGAATGCTCATTTGAGGTTAGCCAGAAAATATATTTATAAACAATGGAATTAACTAATCTATATATATCTTAAAGCAGAGACCACAGCAGGCCTCTACTTACCACGTGGCATTGTGTCTCTTCCCCTTAACTGTTCCAATTAACATTTCGTACAAATTGTTTTAAATTAAAATTAAAAATTTTAATTTAAAAATTAAAATTGTATCTCACAATGGCAATCTCTCCTACAAATGTGGCCACTACTTTCTCAACTGTTTTGTTTTGTTTGATACTTGTGTTAAAAATTGAGCCTATAATATTTTTGAAGGTTAAATATTTTGCCCCAATCCTTTCTTCCCTATAAATGTATTCACCAATTTCCCAACTACAACAATTGCACATCCTCATTGATAGTTATTTTTTACTTTGCATGAATTTTCCTTTATCATCAATAAAAATTTAACCAATTTTTACAAATCTAACTTATAGTATATCAATATTATGGATTTTTTTCCTTATTTTCACTATGTTTAGAACACGTAACATATCTCTATAATAAGCAATTTTTGTTACCTTATTCTAGTAGCATGATAATCAATTTTGGTGTAAAATATATATATATATTTAAAATATAAAGCTACATTATCCCACCTTTATTATTATGTACTGTACGCAAAATTCCATATGGAATTAATACATTCAACACTTATTTTTACAATCTAAATAATAGATAATAATCTAACTAATATATTTACCACGTACATCCTATAATATCTTCTACTTTTTAGGCATTTAAGTTAGTGTAGTATGTAAAATTTGAAACTGCCAAAAATTCACATAAATTAGAACAATAACCGGTGAAAAGTGACTAAATTATGATTTTATAACATCTGTAAAATACATTATTTCATGAATTTCCTCAACAGATGTCTCTAGAAGGAGAAGAGATTGTGTGATGGGATGAATGTGAGTTACATTCTTAAATAATGCCATCGTGAGTAACTGTCCACTGCTTTAACGCACTTTGTTGATGAATGTACTAATCAATTAATTATGAACATGGGAGTTATCATGTTATTCATTCTTAATTTGTTGTCTGAAAAGTAAGAAAATTAGGAACCCTTCAAATTATTTATTTTATCCTTATAACTACTTTATAATGCTACATAACACAATGTAACCAGAAAAATATAATTGTTATCTCTTTTAATTTATTCTTTTCATATTTAATAACAACCTTTGTATTATTCGTTTGGAATTAATATTCATTTATATCATGTAATACTATTTTATTTTTCCAATGACCAATGCTATTTCATTTTGTTTATTTATATTATTTCATTATTGTATAGCTTCGTAATTTAACTTTTCTTAATATTTCCAAAGTGACTTACAATTAGATGTAAAAATTAAAATTTGCCCTAACGGAGAGTTAAATTCAACATGAAGGAGGTAATTGGGAGTAACCTTCTTCATAACATGTTATGGAAGTTACCCTTTTCATGACAGGTAGTGGGTAGTTAGTTGCATAGTGCATATAGTGGGTGTATGTAGTTGGGAGTAACCTTCTTCAAATCATGTTATGGGAGTTACTTTTCATCACAGGTAATGGGTAGTTACTTGCATAGTGGATGTAGTGGGTATCCCAGATTGGGCCCATTTGTAGAGAGTACACTATTCACAACATGTATAAATATGCGATTTGCAGGATACAAGATGTTCAGGCTATTCACCTTGGGTTTTTTACTTTCTGTGGGGTGCGTGAACAAGTCATGGGAATCTCATTTGATCCAGTTCATGCTATCAATCTACGCAGGCAAAATTGGAAGATAACGATTTGCGTTGTCCGAATGTGGACCATGCCCAGTCGATATTCATAAGAAGATGTCTCATCAATTGAGTTGTTGTTGTTGGATGATGCTGTAAGGAATGGTTACTTACTTTCAACAATTTTTTTTTGGTTTTTTAGTGTTAATTGCTGCTTTGATTTCTTTTAGGGTGATAGTATACACGCTACCATTAAGGGTGTATTTGTTCAACACCACAAGAATTATTTCAGAGAGGGAATGACATATGTTATTTCTTATTTTTATGTGTCACCTGTCACTGTCTCATATAGGACAAGTCACTTTTACAGGGCAAACTTATGTTCTCTACATCGGTTCGTCCATTCCATGATGATGAACGCATTAATCGATTTGGATTTTCATTCACTCTTTTCTCTAAAATTTTGGCCACGAATTTTGATGATCGTTTTTTAGTTGGTAAGATTGTTATTTCAACTGGATGCTGTATGCTTGCATGTGCGTTGTATTGACCCACACTTGTAAGCCATTTGTAGACGTTATGGGATTATTGACTGCGATCAGGGATCGTGATGAGTGCCTTGTGAGTGGCGCCCTCAGCATCGGGTTGACATAGAGCTATGCATTTTTCCCATTAAGCATGCTGTTGTGTATGACATGTTATCTTATTACTTTTTCTATGTTATGTTTCTTTATCCTTTATCTATGATTGTATGTTTTAGAATGGTTGATCTTGAGTTCACATTATAGGGTGAATTCGTTGATGAAATTTTGCGACAAACTCATGGACAAAATAGTGGATCGACTGTTTTGATTATACAGCTATGCAGAGTGAGAGAGTTTAAGTGTACCTAAACTATGATATTTCATCCACTTTAGTGACTTATCTATCTTTATTTAAAAATCTAATGATGCGCCGCACTTCGCATATGTATATTGGGGGCCAGGGGCGAACCTGCATTGGTGTGAGGGGGTGCGGCTCAGAAAATTAGGTATATATTAGCACTATGTGATTTATTTTGTACCCACTCATTCACTAATTTTGAACCCATTCAATTTTTACTTACTCAAACTTTTCTCAAAACATATTAAGAATAAATCCCATTGATCTTGAACCCACTATTAAAAAAAGTTTGCATCTCATAAACCAGGGTCTGAGTCTGCCACTGTTGGGGGCCATTTTGCCGTTACAACAAAGAGAAGGGTTTCCAACTCCATGATGCTTCTAGGTTATTGGTCAATCCTACGATCACGGAGGTGGAACATTTTCTCATGAGGTATGCCTACTTTTTCCATTTTTTGATTTACTTGCGTGTTTTGATTGTTCTTGCAAATTTGATGTCATGATTATCATTTAGGTTGAAAGTTTTTGGGATTGCAATGGACTTATTGCTATCACATATTTCTGCTCAACCAACTTTGTCTATTGCTGAGGAGTTCATGATGTTGGATGATCGGAGGAGGATAGTAGAACTTTGTTATAAACCTATGGTGCGTTCCTACTTATGTTTCGTACCTATGGCCTTCTCTATACAAGTATGTCTAATGTACTAGCCACGTCGCTGTGTTGTCTTGTGTTATGGTATTGTGATACAGGATTCCATGCCTGTTTGCTTAGCTGATATTGTTGATGTACGTACCGATCGACCGTGGATGTATATATCTTGTAAGCACTGTGGAAAGAAGGTGGTGCTAGATGGGGATTGGTTTTTCTGTGAAAAGTGCAGCACTATTGTGAAAGCGGTTGTGGCAAGGTAATTGGTGTGTTGTACTCTTATGCTATCAACTAATAAATAGTTTATGATTATTACGTGTTGATATTCGGATTTATGTTTGCTTAGCTTGCTTAGAAATTCTATGCAAGTAGTGGAGGTAGTGGGAAGTTATATTCATCATGGAAGAAGTAGTGGGGAGTTACATTCTTCATTATAAGTAATGGGGAGTTACATTTTTCATGATAAGTAGTGGGGAGTTATATGTAATAAAACCTATATACACTCCATGTGTCAAGTAAGGGCATATTTTGATCTCTACTTTATGTTTTAAGTATGTATTTAAAATAAGAAATATTTGTTATATATGATATATTTTGAATAAGTTCAATGTTAATTTTATATAGCAAGCCAATATATAAATAATACAATTTATTTAAAAAATGCAAGTCCTATACCGTGGGGGTCACATGTTTGCTTTCTCACTCAGTAAAACAAATTCCTAATATTTTTAAGGGAAATTTAGTCTCAGGTCCCAAATAAGTAAAATATTTAAAGAATGGTCCCATAGATGAAAATATTTAATGAGAGGTCCCACTGACAACATGAGGTCCTTGTATTGACAACAACATGTGCTGTGTTGACAACACCTCATGTTGTCAATGGGACCTCTCATTAAATAATTCCATCCATGGGACCATTCCTTAAATATTTTGCTTATTTGGGACCTGAGACTAAATCTCCCTATTTTAACCACATATTCATAACTTAAAAAAATATAAATATTTGTTGGCTGCGTTTGGAAACATGTTGGGGAGCCCGTTTTGGCTCCCCAAACCCATTCGCACGCAAGTCGAGACAAAATTCCTCTCACATAAAGTACCTCGGAATCTGTGTCCGTTTTCCCAACGGGTTTCCAAACGAAGCCGTTATATATTGTATGTTTTAAATAGATTCGTAATTAATTTAATATTAAAATAAAAATCAGAAAATCGCACGGGTCGCAATCAAGTATTATAAAGAGGACGAACAAATGTTGAACTTTTAAACTAAATATTTATAACTGAAAAGTTTTGAATATTTTGTAATAAATTTTTTGAATATTCTTAAAATAAGAAATATTTTTCATATAATATGTTTTCATACATTCATATATAATTAATTTAATTTAAGACATCATTATAAAAATAAAATTGATTACAAGATTATATAGATAATATTATTTATTAAGTGTAAAGTGTAAATCACATTGGTCCTAAGCAAGTATCACAAGAGAATACATTTATTTTTTAAATTAAAGCAATTTCCAAACTTTTTAAGCACAAATCTATAATTTAAAAAGCTGCCAAAATTCTTAAATAAAATTCCTTTTAACGGACATAACTCAAAAAAATTCCATTTCCATCATGATGGATCATAGCAAGTGCAACTGTATTGGATTTGTTGGAGATACAAATAGTGATAACCTTTTTAACTTTTATATATTTTAATTCAACATTTATTGAACAACTTAGATGATATTGTAGTTTGTAACTATGTGTATCTTGTAGCTTCCACCCATATTATCCACTTTGCTTATCTATATTAGATGAGGTCTTCATGTATAATGAGTTATATATTATACCATAATTATATTTAAAATAACAATATTAAATATAATAGTAGGTGTCATACAAATAAAATACCTAATATTATTATCAAAAATACTTTATGTTATCAAATGTAATAAAATAAGGATTTCATTTTAAAAAGACTATCATATTATAATTCCTCACTTTTACTAATAGTTACAATATTATCCATTCATCCCGTGTATAGTACGGGCAATATACTAGTTTACTTTAAGGAGGTGAACCAAAGTTCGAAATGTATTTTTATTAGGCGGCTAATTAGCGTGGACTGTTGAGAAAAAAATGGGCATTAATTAATTCAAAATTTTTCATCAGTGGTAAAAAAAAGGAATCAATTATTAAAAATAAAATTAAAAAAGTCCTAAATATGCCATTAAGACGAATATTCAATGACTCTTCTTATGAGACAAAATAGAAACATCACAACCACGTGATTTGACGTATGAATTCTTGAGTCCGTTTGAAAAAGTAGCAGAGAAGTACTTTTAAGTAAGTTGAGGTAAATATGTGGATGAGATTGTCTTATTTTACGAAAAAACACTGTTGAACGTGCTTCTGTGTAAGAGTTGAGCGTTGCCAAACAAAACCATTAATTACACAATCAAGCTGTATCAATCTTGTTAATATGCCTTCAATACCGTATCTCGTTAGTGTTAGAAGTTACTTTCCCAACATGATTTATAAATATGTGAGAGAAGTTTTATTTTGATTTATGTGAACAAACTTTTATAATATGAATCCAAACAGGGACAATAATGGCTGTATTTGAGATCAGGTTGGTGTGATCCAAACTAATTTTATAGTATTTTTGATACCTCAATTGAAAATTATAAATCACTTTATCCTAATTTCCACCCTCAATTGATTTGTTAATAAATTATAAAATTGCATATTTTTCTGTGCTCATCCTTGTCAATCAATATATTTCTATAAAGCTTGTACTCTTAACATGATTGCTCATTTATTCATGTTCTAGTTGGTCTAACTCAACGATTTTGATCACAACCATTATTTTTCTTTCTACATTTATTGTGGGTAGGAACATCTATCTTTAATATTCAAATTTCAAATGAATATCTCCTTATTTCATCTCTAAATACAATTATCACATTTTAATAATATCTTTTATAATATAGACATATCAAAATTTTCAAAAATATATAATGCGAGTGATTGGGTTAGCGGGGAGCCAACCAAAAAGTGGCATTTTGGCCCAAAAACACAATTGGATCCAAGCATCATCGTTTGGCTGGGCGGCATCGCAGAAGGGCTTCACGCATGGAAGGAGCTTCTCGACAGAAGCTAGTGGAGTGAGCGGCTGGCGAAAATGCACGGTGGGAAAAGCGAATCAGTGACAAGACTGGAGTTGGTTGGAGCATTAACGGCAAGTTGTGGAGTTCGACATTGCACAATCTCTCAGCCATCTTCATTGCACAATCTCTCAGCACCATCAACAAGACACTGC